>JACXGI010011403.1:0-25268 GCA_016801175.1 Esox masquinongy | reverse complement strand
GCACCTCATGGCAAAGAACTCTCTGAGGATCTGAAAAAAAGAATTGTTGCTCTACATAAAGATGGCCTAGGCTATAAGAAGATTGCCAAGACCCTGAAACTGAGCTGCAGCACGGTGGCCAAGACCATACAGCGGTTTAACAGGACAGGTTCCACTCAGAACAGGCCTCGCCATGGTCAACCAAAGAAGTTGAGTGCACATGCTCAGCGTCATATCCAGAGGTTGTCTTTGGGAAATAGACGTATGAGTGCTGCCAGCATTGCTGCAGAGGTTGAAGGGATGGGGGGTCAGCCTGTCAGTGCTCAGACCATACGCCGCACACTGCATCAAATTGGTCTGCATGGCTGTCGTCCCAGAAGGAAGCCTCTTCTAAAGATGATGCACAAGAAAGCCCGCAAACAGTTTGCTGAAGACAAGCAGACTAAGGACATGGATTACTGGAGCCATTTCCTGTGGTCTGATGAGACCAAGATAAACTTATTTGGTTCAGATGGTGTCAAGCGTGTGTGGCGGCAACCAGGTGAGGAGTACAAAGACAAGTGTGTCTTGCCTACAGTCAAGCATGGTGGTGGGAGTGTCATGGTCTGGGGCTGCATGAGTGCTGCCGGCACTGGAGAGCTACAGTTTATTGAGGGAACCATGAATGCCAACATGTACTGTGACATACTGAAGCAGAGCATGATCCCCTCCCTTCGGAGACTGGGCCGCAGGGCAGTATTCCAACATGATAACGACCCCAAACACACCTCCAAGACGACCACTGCCTTGCTAAAGAAGCTGAGGGTTAAGGTGATGGACTGGCCAAGCATGTCTCCAGACCTAAACCCTATTGAGCATATGTGGGGCATCCTCAAACGGAAGGTGGAGGAGCGCAAGGTCTCTAACATCCACCAGCTCCGTGATGTTGTCAAGGAGGTGTGGAAGAGGACTCCAGTGGCAACTTGTGAAGCTCTGGAGAACTCCATGCCCAAGAGGGTTAAGGCAGTGCTGGAAAATAATGGTGGCCATACAAAATATTGACACTTTGGGCCCAATTTGGACATTTTCACTTAGTGGTGTACTTACTTTTGTTGCCAGCGGTTTAGACATTAATGGCTGTGTGTTGTGTTATATTGAGGGGACAACAAATTTACACTGTTACACAAGCTGTACACTCACTACTTTACATTGTAGCAAAGTGTCATTTCTTCAGGGTTGTCACATGAAAAGATATAATCAAATATTTACAAAAATGTGAGGGGTGTACTCACTTTTGTGAGATACTGTGTACACACACACACACACACACACACACACACACACACACACACACACACACACACACACACACACACACACACACACACACACACACAGTAAACCAAATGACAGAAACACCTGACAATAAATTAATATAAGAATATACTGTAATAAAATATATCTTTCTTGGAATGCTGTCCTGAACTGTATATAGTGGGACATTGCACCATTCAGCAAGCAGGAAAGCCTCCAGTTCTTCAAGGGGATGAAGGTAGCAATCTACTTCACACTCTGTGCTCCAGAACGTCCCATAAAGGTTGAATGACGTTGGGATCTGGTGATTGGGGAGGCCACGGAAGGTGCTTGAAATCATCCTGGTGTTCATAAAACCACTCTTGAATTTGTTTAGCAGTGAGTATGGGGGCATTATCAACAGATTAGATTAATTGAACAGTACAAGTACAGTACAACGAAATGCAGTTTGCGTCTAACCAGAAGTGCAAATAGACGAGGGCAGAAAACGTACAAGTACTAAGTATACGTATGTACAAGTGGAATGTATAGGTGTGCAATTAAATGCATTACATTTGGCAATTCTAAGCGTGCAGTGGAAAATTTACAAATTTACAGAAAATTTACAGGTATTATGTATGATGTATGTACAAGTGGGATAAATAGTTGTGTGGGTACAAGTGGCAGTTCTCAATGGCATCTGAATTTGCAATCGAGGCAAATTCTAGGAGTAGGGTAGCATGTGCAAAACTGAAAGGCAGGGATAGCAGCAATGAGGTTCCCGAGGTAGATGTGTATGTAACAATAGAAGATGCAAGTACAGTGACAGTTCTAAATGTGCAATTAGGGCAAGTTTAAGGTGCAAGTCGGCATGTGCAAATGAAGTACAGGAATAGCAATGACACGTACCTGTAGAAAACTGAAAACCTTATCAGACTTGTATAAGGCAGTGACAGAGTCCAGTAGTACAAAGGGAAGTTAAAGTTAGTGATGGGAAGTCACAGAGTTCAACAGGGTTACAGCCGATGGGAAGAAAGTGTTCCTGATCCTGCTGGTACGAGAACGTAGACACCTGTATGCTCTCTATTGTGCAGCAGTAGAATTTCACAAGGATCTTGGGAGACAGACGGGCCTTCTTCAGCCTCCTCAAGAAGTACAGGCAGTGCCGCGCCTTTTTCACCAGGGCTGAGGTGTTGATGGACCAGGAGGGGTCCTTGGAGATGTGGACACCCCGGAATTTGAAGCTGGGCACACGCTCCACCTCAGCGCCATCGATGAGCACTGGGGCGTGACTGCAGCCTTTAGACTTCCTCTACTCCACAATGAGCTCCTTGGTTTTCTTTGCATTGAGGACCAGGTTGTTGATAGCGCACCATGCCGCCAGGCACTTGACCTCCTGCCTGTAGGCTGACTCGTCATTGTCACTGATCAGGCCTACCACCATGGATTCGTCTGCAAACTTGACAATAACGTTAGAGCTGTGTACAGGAACGCAGTCGTGGGTGAAGAGGGAGTACAGGAGGGGGCTCAGCACACAGCCTTGTGGAACCCAGTTGTTCAGTATCAGGATGGAGGAGGTGAAGTTGTCTAACCTGACAGACTGGGGTCTGTTTGTTAGGAAGTCCAAAGTCCAGTTACAGAGAGAAGGACTGATCCCTCCATCCTGCGAGGATGACAGTGTTGAAAGCTGAGCTGAAGTCTATGAACAGTATTCTCACATAGGTGTTGGTTTTGTCCAGGTGGGTCAGGGCAGAGTGAAAAGCTGTGGACATGGCATCCACTGTAGACCTGTTTGACTGGTAGGCAAACTGGTAGGGAACCAGTGTTGGGGAAAGGCAGGACATGAGGTGGGCCAAAACTAGTCTTTCAAAGCACTTCATGATCGTGGGGGTGAGTGTGACAGGTCGAAAGTCATTTAGGCTAGACGCAGTCGACTGCTTCAGCACTGGCACAATGATTGTGCTCTTGAAGCATGTGGGGACAACCGCCTGGGCTAGTGACAGGTTAAAAATGTCAGTAAAGACCTCGGCCAGCTCCCTGGCATATGCTCTGAGCACACGCCCGGGGACGCCATCAGGGCCAGCGGCCTTGCGTGCATTCACCCTGCTCAGTGCAGACAACACATCTGCAGTGGATAGGCTGAGGGGGGATGTCCGGGGGGAGTTCAGCTTTAATGGCTGGCTCTTTGTTGTCCCTGTCGAAGCGAGCGTAGAACCTGTTTAACTCGTTGGTGATGGAGACGTCGCTGGCTGTGGGGTTGGGGTTTGTTGGCCAGTAGTCTGTGATGGCTTGGATGCCCTGCCACATGCGTTGAGGATCAGAGTTGTTAAAATGCTCCTCGATTTGAAGTTTGTGGTCATTTTTAGCCATCTTGATGCATCTTTTCAGGTTGATCCTGGATGAGCTGTAGGGCTCCGCATCGCCGGATCTGAACGCAGCGTCACATGCCTTTAGCAGTTGCCGGACCTCACTGGTCATCCAAGGCTTCGGGTTGGGGAAGGTCTTAATCAGTTTATGAGTGGTGACGTCGTTGGTGCAGGTGTTGATGTAATCCAGAACGGAGGAAGCATATGTTTCAATGTCCGTATGGGACTCAAGGGTGACTTGAGTGGCAAACAATCTCCAGTTTGTGTGTTGAAGCTGGTGTTTTAGTAGTCAGTCTGCTCCCTCTGGCCACACTTCGACTGACCTCACTGATGGTTTCACCTGTTTGATGAGGGGTAAATACTTGGGGAGTAGGAACAATGAGAGGTGGTCAGACTGACCCAGGTGGGGGAGGGGAATGGCTTTGTAGGCCTCTGGAATGTTTGTGTACACCTGGTCCAGTGTATTGTCTCTTCTGGTGGGACAGAAGACATTTTGATGGAATTTGGGAAAAACAGTTTTCAGATTTCAGTGATTGAAATCGCCTGCTACAATAAAGGCACCATATGGCTGGGCAGTTTGCTGCTTGCTAATAATAGCAGCCTGTAGCTCTTCCATTGCTAGTTTAGTATTAGCATCCGGTGGTATGTAGGTTGCAGTAACAACAATAGATGTAAACTCCCGAGGCACGTAAAAAGGCCTGCACTTAATCATCAGGTACTCCAGATTGTTTGAGCAGTGACTCCCGGTTATGGCAGTGTCTGTACAGCACGCTTTGTTTACATAATTGCACAGGCCACCTCCTCTGGTCTTACCGGAATCCACCGCTATTCTGTCAGATCTGAAGATAGCGCGTCACTCCAGCTCGATTACGTTGTCGGGTATGTTGTTGTGTAGCCACGTTTCTGAGAAAGTCATGACGCTGCAATCCATAATCCTTTTTTGTGAGGTGATTCTTAGTTGTATTTCGTCCATTTTGTTCGCCAGCGTCTGTTTGTTAGCGAGGAAAAGGATAGGTAGTGAAGGCCTATGGGGGGTTAGCATTAGCCTAGCCCGTAGGCCACCCCGCTTCCTTCATCTTTGTTTACGGTCTTGATGCCGCCTACGTGCACATCCTATCGGCGGTATAGTTGGCGTCTCCCGGGGCGTCTTCACAATCTCTGGAGATAATTGGAAGTTGTCAAAAACTATATGTGCATTGTGTTCCAATATCCAGGAGTTCTTGTCGGCTATATATACTGAATGCTAGGCTGAGTGATTAAACTAGAAACTATTAAGTAAATTATTGCTAATTTGCAAAAACTACGCTGGGCCTCACGATGCACACGTGCCTCCATCTTAATCATCCTGGAATACTGGAAGATCATGAGGGATCAGTGTTTGCACCATAGGGTGCACCTGGTTCTGTAAAATGGCTTTGTTATTCTTACCCATAATACGACCATCCAGAGCAACCACAGGACCCAATGACTACCACAAGATGGTCGCCCATACAACTGTAGATCCCACACTATGTTTAACAGTTGACAGCAGACATGGCTTTCAACAAATGTAAACCCATCTGCAGGTAGGAAATGAAGTGAAAGACTGCTTTCGACTCGAGGGTTATGCTTTTTGAGCAACTACCCTGTAAAGTACACGTCTATCCCTGTCGGTCAGCTTTGACTTGCGGCCACTCTAAGCCAAGGCAATTTCTCCATGTTTGGCATATGGTGTCATGATTTTTAAGACTGTTCCCTTTGACACATTGAATCATTTTCCATAAAAGTTCACTTGTGTGCGCATTGCAATAGCCACAAAAGGTAGCATGATTGGGACTCACATTATTTTTATAATTATCTTTTTTTTTTTTACTCTATCTGGAATAGAAATTCACTGGACTGCGTGTTTGTTTTGGTTTCATATTTCATAGTGAGTTTCCCTGTAAATTATGAACTGCTATAAAGTAATATAATGGGAATAAATATGTATTGATTTTATGATGCATTATTTGTATTTGGATAGTGAACACTCTTGATATCTGATCAAGTCACAATGTTCCCCACAGTGTTATTTTGGAGGCTTAAGCTTTATTTTTCAAAGAATTTACCATATTTTTTAATTTATTGTCATCCATATTGTATGAACAGAAATTCCACAATAATAATAGGTATAATTTTTGGGGCCAAATCGCCCAGCACAATGATTGGAAGACTGAAAATGAGGTCAAATCAGTAAATGCAATTGCTCTTTCAAAATATAGAATGTTTCTCCCACTCACCAATTTTTGGATTATATACAAACTTAATGGATCTGGATGCTGAATCCTCAGGTATAATATCACAAGCAAAGATAGGATTTCACTCTAATTAAATACTTTCTTGTTTTATAATTTTGTTTAATTGCTGCAAAAATACCTATCCTAAATGACCTATCTTTCTTTGCTCTTAAGATACAAACAGTCCTTCCTCCAATGGACTTTTGGACCCCGGTCAAAGGGAGTGCACTATGAAGGGAAAAGGTTGCCTGTTAGATGAGAAATATCAAGAGTCTTTGGCCCACCTTGATCTTCTGCTGGATGTGTCTGAGGGCGTCTGCGGTGCCCATGTCCGCGTCCTCCTGGATACACACCACGTCCAACTTCATTTTCACATCCAGCTTCATCCTTGGGTCAGTGCTGATCATCTTCTGCACCTCTCTGGTTGTGATGACAATCACCTCTGTTGAGGAGCACCAAAGACATTGAGGGATGCTGAACGAACTCACTCAAACGGAACATGTAGAATGTTACGTACTAGCAAAATAGGGCCTAGAACAATCTTTCAAAACACTTCAAAGGAAATCTGTGCTTGTGAGGAACTTACATAGCCATTTTTTTACTCATTAAAAACATTCTACAGGAATCTAACTGCTGAATAAATATTTTTCCCAAACACGTTTGCTTACTATTGCTGTATTCAGCATTGTAAAATCTAATTGCAGGCTCTGCTAGTTGGCCGCTCACAGTAAACCTACTAACACACAAAGTTGCTATAGGGCCTGGGAGAGTAAAGACTATGTGCTCCAGGTGGGATGGTATGTAAACCTTTGCTACATGATCAGGGTTTCAAACTCCCTATAGCCTATTTGTATGCCAGTTAAAGTCCAAATGTTTCCCCATGTTGAAATTATCATATTGTGCACAATAAAACCTTGCTTTAGATCCACACCAACCATAATCAGAAACTCAACACAAAATCATCAAATAAATCCCAAGACCCACTCACTCCTAACCAACCACACCACACCTTCCATAAGACGGACACTTCAGTGGAGATACCAGACGTCCACTTTAGTCAAGCACATGGGGGACCCAAGAACAGCTTTCCCAGACCACAGTGGATCATGGCTATGAAAGTTACAACTAGGCCCGAGAGGAGTCCTATATCAAGCCCTGTGCCATATGATTAGAGGGGAAGTAGCCCTCTCTATATCAATCTTTGTCATTTATCCCCCAATAATTACCTCTGACTTATCATTACCCAAATGCAGCCTGACTGTCTGTGCAACTGAGGCCTGGCAGTAAACAGAGTCCACACTCGGGACCTATAAAAACTGTAAATAGATCTACGCATGTATTCACTATTCCCTAACTGCATTTCAGTACATTAGCTATATATGAAAGAAAACAGCCTGCACAATCATACAGTGAAGTAAAAAATTATTTGATCCCCTGCTGATTTTGTACGTTTGCCCACTGACAAAGAAATTATCAGTCTATAATTTTAATGGTAGGTTTATATGAACAATGAGAGACAGAATAACAACAAAATCATCCAGAAAAACGCATGTCAAAAATGTTATAAATTGATTTGCATTTTAATGAGTGAAATAAATATTTGATCCCCTCTCAATCAGAAAGATTTCTGGCTCCCAGGTGTCTTTTATACAGGTAACGAGCTGAGATTAGGAGCACACTCTTAAAGGGAGGCTGGGAAACGCCGTTAAGGACTGAAATCCTGCAGCGCCTACAACGTCCCCCTGCTCAAGAAAGCACATGTACAGGCCCATCTGAAGTTTGCCAATGAACATCTTAATGATTCAGAGGAGAACTGGGTGAAAGTGTTGTGGTCAGATGAGACCAAAATCGAGCTCTATGGCATCAACTCAACTCGCCGTGTTTGGAGGAGGAGGAATGCTGCCCATGACCCCAAGAACACCATCCCCACCGTCAAACATGGAGGTGGAAACATTATGCTTTGGGGCTGTTTTTCTGCTAAGGGGACAGGACAAATTCATCGCATCAAAGGGACGATGGATGGGGCCATGTACTGTCAAATCTTGGGTGAGAACCTCCTTCCCTCAGCCAGGGCATTGAAAATGGGTCGTGGATGGGTATTCCAGCATGACAATGACCCAAAACACACACGGCCAAGGCAACAAAGGAGTGGCTCAAGAAGAAGCACATTAAGGTCCTGGAGTGGCCTAGCCAGTCTCCAGACCTTAATCCCATAGAAAATCTGTGGAGGGAGCTGAAGGTTCGAGTTGCCAAACGTCAGCCTCAAAACCTTAATGACTTGGAGAAGAATTGCAAAGAGGAGTGGGACAAAATCCCTCCTGAGATGTGTGCAAACCTGGTGGCCAACTACAAGAAATGTCTGACCTCTGTGATTGCCAACAAAGGTTTTGCCACCAAGTACTAAGTCATGTTTTGCAGAGAGGTCAAGTACTTATTTCACTCATTAAAATGCAAATCAATTTATAACATTTTTGACATGCGTTTTTCTGGATTTTTTTGTTGTTATTCTGTCTCACACTGTTCAAATAAACCTACCATTAAAATTGTCTTTTCTTTGTCAGTGGGCAAACATACAAAATCTGCAGGGGATCAAATGCATTTTTCCCCTCACTCTATGCTCCACCATGTATCTTTATTCAGAATGAACAGACAACGTTTCAATCCAGACAAGGACTTTTGTTTCAATATGCAGTGTCTCCCAGCTCAGCCGTAGAAGACTGTAACTCCTTCAGAGTTTCCACACGCGTCTTGGTGGCCTCCCTGACTAGTGCCCTTCTAGCCCGGATACCCCATTTTTGAGGTTGGCCTGTTCTAGACAGATTCATAGTTGTGACATATTCTCTGGGGGATATTCAATGCCTGGGAGACGCGCTTATATTCTACTCCTGATTGGTACTTTTGAAGAAACTCATTCTGTATCTGCTTTGAATGTTCCTTCATTCCACCATTATGTTTTTTTTTTTGGGGGGGGGGGGTTGTAACCAAATGTGGGACCTCCCAGAGACAGGTATATTTAACCTAAAACAAGGCTGCAAGGCAAATGTTCCACTGCTAAAACCTTAATAAATAGAAAGTCATTATGAGATATAATTTCAAGATTAGACCCATACAAATACAAAGTAGGTCCTGTACTGGTCAGAAATTAAATCTACTTTCAAGTCTGGGTTATAGGCTAACTCAACTACATAAAGTACCAGTTATAAGTTCGAACACACATACTCATTCAAGGGTATATCTTTATTTTTACTGTTTTCCACATTACAGAATAATAGTGAAGACATCAAAACTATGAAAAAACACATGGAAGCATGGACTAACCAAAAAAGTGTTAAACAACATATTAAAATACATTTCATAATGCATATTGTGTTTGATGTTTTATTGTAAAGTCTTCACTATTATTCCACAATATGGAAAACAGTAAAAACAATGTGTTCAAACTTGAATGTACTGTTACTGTACATTCAGAAATAAAAAATAATACAAAAACATCAGTAGGCCAAGGTAAACTGTGGTTTATTTTCTTTTGGAAAAGCTGGTCCATACATCTGCGCATCAGACCAGGGTGGTATGTTGATTGTACCGTTATTTTATCAGGTACGTATGACTAAAAACAAATTATTTTGCTCATGGACAGAACAACAGATTTTTCCCCTTGCCGGTTATAGGATTAGAACCAGAGACCATTTATTTTAATTCCCTAATGCTACCCTGCCACCCATTAGGGTGCATAGCATTGGACATGCATGACATGGACATGAGGTATTCTTTACACTTAGCAATTCAGTGCTGTTGCATTCAAGCAGGCAAAAGTTTTATTGCATCCTATAAGTAACATTAGTAATGGGGGTTGATTAGTAATGTTGATACAGTATTGGTTTGACAATATTGCAATGCTATTTCTGTATGTTTTACCTTCAAACCCCACTCTCTCCAGCAGGTTGAGAGGGTACCAAATGAGGGGTTTGTTCCCTACAGGTAGCAGCGGTTTGGGGGTGTTGTAGGTCAGGTCCATCATACGGGACCCACCACCAGCAGCCATCAATATGGCCTGCAACTCCATCATTTGCTATTCACGTGGGAAGACCTGGAAAACACATACACACAAGATGTAGGCTATTCATCAGACTTGCTCTCTGACAGCATAGAAAGCAACTAATTACTGTCGATTTGGCCAAGAGAAAACGACCTCGTTACTAAAATGTAAATTGCCGTATAGCTTAGGCAATATAAAGCTCATTAATTTATAGTTATTGGACGCAAGTTCGTTGACAAGCCAACCAAGCTAGCTGAATACATCATACCTTAACGGCACTACGTTTTTAAAAGTGAGATGTTCAGGTAGCTTACTACTGCACAGTAACACAGTAGTTTACAGGTACGTCGTTGCTAGCAAACATATGTTCAATTAGCAGAACAGATTCACTGACAACCTTTCTTACTGGATGACTGGCCAAGGTAGCTAGCAATCGGCTCCACGGTTAACAAACTCATGCAAACTGCAACTGTCAGATCATGATTAGCAGACAATGAGAAATCCCATATTCGTCACTTACCTTTTGGATAGAGTCCGCGGAATTCTTCAGCAACACTCTTGTCACCCGAATGACGTTATAATGTTGTCACTGTGCTAGCTAGCTAGCTAACAAGCAACCCTAGTCTACTTTCCTCAACGGTTCCACAACCTCAATCAAGAGAAAATGTTGCAACCTTGTTATAATATGCAAATCTACGTTAAACTACGTAGTGATACCTTTATTAATAGCACTAAAATAGTATTAGAGACAGTTCGACAAACTCACTAAGCACGCTAACTTCTGTGATGACACTTTGCTGCCGTTGATGAAACCGGTACGGAGGGACACAGATGCAGTGTATATAGTTCCTACCTACAATGGTCAGAATCTAATAAAACAGAATTACAGTACACCGGATTACAAAAAAACGGAAACTACCATCGTCCTCATTTACATCCCTTTATCTCAGTTTATAATATATGCAATCACCATGTTGATTTGGCTATTAGATGGTATGCTTATTTGACAACGGTAAATTGTAATGTTTTTATGAACAATTATATCCTCTAACATAATTCAGTATGATTCTTAATTTTTTTTGTTAAACAATTTAAGAACGAAAAGATGAATATCTGCTGCTTGTCTTTACACACTGAGCGTTCCTTAAGGATTCACACCAGTAATTTCCAGGCCCCACACCACTAGTGCAGATTTCCAGCCAACAAGCTCATCCAGACAGAGCCCAAACACCAATTCTCAGACCTCTGATGTAACAGCAAATTGAACTCCGGGTATGTGGCTTGGCTTTGTTTTCTCTGGACAGGAGATGAGCTTCATTGGTGGCTGCCTTTAAAGGAAACACTGAAGCCATCCAGGTTGATGCAGTTTACTTTGAAGAGAGGGAGAACACTAAATAGCATGGCTGTTAAATAGACATACCTTAGGTCTCCTCCAGCACCTTTGGTGTGGTTCTTCAATCATGACTTTATATAATGTAACTTTGTAATATAAATGTTCAGTGACACAACTATGACACATTTGAAACCCTTTCTGGTCACCTTGACATAGCTCTGCTCAAACACAAAAATGTTTACTGTGGGGAAAGCAGCAATTTGGCCACCTGAATAATTATGTGCTGATGATGAGAGTTAAGTCTGCCAACTGGCAGGTAGTGCTGCAGACATACCACCTCAAGAGAAAGGTACACAACTGGGCTGCTGATATTTTGCCAATGAAACCCCATTTAACAATCGCAAACAAATATTAGTGGTACAGTATTAACAATTTTATAACCTCCTAAACACACACATTTTCCTTTTATAAAATGGAAGCCAGAAATGGAAGACAAAAACTAGGTCATCCATAAACATTTTTTTTTTTAGAAATCTCCTCTGTACATAAGTGTATATAATATACTGTATATATAAAAGTAACATGCATAACCAAGCAAAGTCCAAGTACAAGTCTGGCTCTATAACTTACCATGGTAAAGAATGTGGCTGCATGAAGTTATCTCCGATGGACTAAAACCCATGTAAAGATTATTCAAATCTGGTCAACATTTCGTGCTTGTACTACAAACGGTTCTTTATGTTCTCCTGGTCCTCCCCATCAAGTCCTTTACAAGGTGTTTTCTACATGCAAGTGGCATCACTCTTGTCATAAAAAGGGGTTCTGGCTGGAACTAAGGCTATCATAAAAGTCAACCCATAGCACTGACACTATGAGATTATCCCCTTGCCTTTTTTATAACATGAGCAAGACATTCCACATTTCTGACCCAAAATATTAGGAGGTCCAACTGATAACTCATAATAATGTGACTAGTACAAAATGTGTTTTTCAGTATTGTGGCAGTACAGCCCAAGGAAGTGTTTTAAAATGGTAAATTAACTTTTATAAGGAGTATTATGAGACCATGCTATTTTCTGGCTATGTTACAGTATCCATGTAAAGCAAATGTTATTGCTTTGAAAATGTTCGTATCTTTTTTATATATGGTTATTCAACAGAAACCATGAAACCATGATTTCAAGCCTGATTTGAGTGACCCCATGACTGATTCATTTAATACATTACTTTAAGCATTTAGTTCTACTAAACTGGCATGTGAAAGTGTACAGCATGAATGGAAATGGCATCATTGTTCAAACAGATCAAGTTCAACCGACGCATTTCTGTTTTAAAAAAATTGATGCTTTAAAAAAATAAACCACCAATAAGATTTTCTTTTCTTCTTTCGGTGGGAAACGAGTTGGATGAAAATTATGGAAATACAGGTGTAAGATTTCATGACATCACAACCTATTCCAAATCTACGCTCAACCACGGCAATCAAAGCCTGACCATTTTGACAATCAAAGGCAATCTAAAGAACTCTTTGAGGGTCCTCCTGAGAATAAAGAGATAGAATGATAGAATGAAAGCCCTGCCCGTCTATTAGGCTGCCACTGACTTGAAGCTCTGCCGTGATTTCCTATGATTTCCTATTCCTGGCTGTGGCAGCTCTTGTAAATCATTCTCAATTCCCTTAAACAAGCCAGTTGGATTACGTTGGTTTAGATCATAAACATTCACCGGCCAGACCACCCAGGGAGTGTGCCTTGGGCCCGACCGCCGCCTCCCTCTGAGTTGCAGTGCGGCCGAAGCACAACATGCTCAGTGTGGTTTGTGTTTGCGCCACTTCCAGGGCCAGCGCTGCGACCCCAGCTGCCATGGAAACAAAAACAGGCCCATTCACGGTCATCCACCGATGACATAGATAAACATACACTCTGAGCCTGTGCGTGCGTCCACATTTGAGATTTTATTCTACCTCAGGCAATGGCAAAAGGACATGTGTCACTCACTACCCGACATGATAGCATAGCACAATGTGTGAGATTCATGTCAGAACAAGCTAAAAAGTATGAAAACACTCCTTTTACTGTCTGCATGAAAGATAAAGGATTATGAGAGAAGTGGTGACAAGTGATATGTAGGATATTACTTTTCTGTTCTGGAAAAAGAGGGAGTGTCTTTACAAGGAGCATTAAATGATATTGAACATGGTTCATGAAAGTCAAAAATTTCTATGAGAAAAGATAAAGAATAGAATTTCAATTTTCTATTTCTGCTGTGTACTTTAAGTATAGGAGATGAAGAATCTCTGTTCCAAGAAACGGAAACATGGAACTCATTCATATGAGGGATAGGCATGTGGGCTCCAGTGTTACAGCCCACCCCTCTAGCACTGAGAGGTGTTTTGACAGTTTGTGAAAATCTTTGGCTGACTCACTTGACATCCAATAAACTTCCAGGATTGATTTCAGTAAACTTCAAGCATGCTGTAAACTGTCAGTAAACATGAAGACTTTTTTACTTCTTCTAAAAAGGTTTATTGTCAGGCAATGGGGTCACATCTATCTAAGTCATATACGTTCTTGAAGAATGGTGGCATATGGCCTTTTGAAAAGAATTCCACCAACATAACTTATCTTTTCTCGATTTGTGTTTATTAACCGTGTATATCTGTCCATGCTAAATGGCTTAATCACTTTATACCATGCTGACAGTTATTACATAATTGTGCCATCAGTAGTGCTAATAGTTTTGGTAAATGAAGACCTTCTGAGGTCATCAACTCTTTTAAAAATCATTTGTTTAAGTGATGAATCAACTTTACCCATAATGCCAGTTACCCTAATTTCAAATGACTACCATAAGTGATACTTCAGATAAAGATTAAACAACTGAAATGAAGCAGAAAATCACCCGTGTAATATACTCTGAGTTCAGTGATTTGGGATTATGAGAAATGAGGGCACAATCTTTAAAGCAGTGATACTGCAGTGACACACTCCTGTAGATTCTAACACAATCCTTTAGCTGTTCCCTTCAGCTAATGTGTTTTCTAGGTAATTATAATTACTGCAATTGAAATGATCCGCTTCATAAAACCTTCATTTTGATTATATTTACTTTACATATTTAACGTAAAGCACCTACTACCTCAACATGAAAAGTCCCAAGACAGAGGGCAGGAAATATCTTGACTGCATGGTTTGATGAGCCAAAGCAATAAACCGTGGGCAACTCCCTGCCGGAAGGGGCTGTCGTGTCTGCGTGCTACACTGTGCTGTGTCTGCTGAGTGCATGTGTCAAGTCTGCGACTATTTTACAAATTTCTGGCGCTATTTCCACTGCTTAATGATTCCCATAACTCTAGGCAGCTTGGAGTTTGGTAGCTTGGGATGAAAAACACCCGGAGAAGAAGAGATGAGAGTTTACTGTAGGAGTAGAACCTGGATTTACAGTAAATGTCCCACTCAGGCAGGGGTGAGGGAGAGCTGGGAAAATGGAAGTATGTTGTGGGTTCTAAGTATGAAAACATGAAGGTTGTTCCTTGGTATTTTGGACAGAAATTCCCCTCCTCTGGTACTAATTGTGGTTGCATACAGCGAAATCGACAATACGTACCTAAAACATGAGCACAGGATTGTGTGTGTGTCTGTTCCTCGACGTGCGCGCGTGTTTTTACCCGCTCTCGCATGTGGACATTCATCTATTTGCGTGTGTGGTGTAGGCCGTGTGGGCGAATACCCTGGCTCGGCTGGGGACGGTTTTCGTGAGGGGGGGGGCACGAGAGTTCAAATGTCCTTCTGATCTCCGTGTGTGTCTCCTCCTTACTGTCTGTGTCAGCCCAGCAGACTACTGTCTGCTGTCTGTCTGTCTGTCTGTGAGGTCCCTAAACCACCACTCTTCAGCCTCCCCACGCTGCAGACAGACAGGGCTCCACTAGGTGTCCCCCCTGCGCAGACACCGCCCCAGAGGCCAAAACAGAGGACACCCTCCGAGGGGAAGAATCCACACTAACTCAGTTGTTTTCCCCAAATGGAGCCCTATTCAGTGAACTGCTTTTGACTAAGGCCCGCTTCGGCCCAAAGTAGTTCATGACCGACGGCAACGGGGTGCTGTTAGGGACGCAGGAATGGGTCCCCAGGGACTCATCAGCCAGTGCGCAGAGCTGCAGGGGGAATGGGATATTGTGACATTTCAACATAAATACAAACAAAATGGCCCCCGACAGACGTGACTCCAAACTCTGGCATGCCATGTGATCGCTGAGTGGAGAGGCTCCACCAGCCAGGCTTGACGAAAACAAGACATCAGTTGTGTCATCACACGGTTCAGTAGTTTCAGCCTGGGATCTAACTGTGGGAACATGTGGTTCATTGTTATCACGTTTCTAATATGGCACCTTATTCCTTCTTTTTTGACCGAATCCATGTGGGCCTTGACAAAATGAAATAAGGTGCAGTGGGGGACAGGCCTCAAACATTCTTCTGCCTTCATGGGCCTGGGTGCCTCAGCTCTGTGGTCTGGCATGGGGCCTTGAGCTGGACAGAAACAGTCACATCCTCATTACACATGGGAAGCAGTACATCTAGGCCTCGGGCTAAAGAGCAGGATATAAAAGTCTGGAACCAGCTCCCATAACTTGCTTTGATTTATCACCGGATGACATGTAGGAGAGAGATTTGTGATTTCCTTGACTGATGTTGAAATTTTGTCTTGGAAAGACAGAAAATCATATAGACATACAGTAGAACTGGTACGACAGGATAACGATTATGTGTTTGTTTTTAATAATTGTTCTTATATATAGAATATCTTTTAATTTAAACCCTTTTTACCCCATGTCTTATGCATCACAAGAATTTCTCAGCATGTTCGGGAGAGTCTAAGATTAAGACATGTCCTCTGTTCTACATCTTACCTGGTGGTCAAGAGTACTGAGCCAGCAAACCAAAGGTTGCTGGTTCTAATCCCTGAGCTGACAAGGCGGCCTCCTGGAAGACATGAAGCAGCAACACTGCGAGACGTAGATCACTGCACCACTTGGGGGAGAATTATGTGACACTCAGATGTTGCGTTTACGCCCTGATATGTTTATCGAACAAGATCGGCATAGAGAATTACTGAAATCAATGTTATGTTCACAATCACAATAAACATATACAGTACACAAGCAATTTTGAACACGCACTAGATGGTGGAGTATTCAACTGAGCCCGTTGAATTTAGTGAATTAAAGATTGCACCCAAACACATATATTATACTGAGTTAGAGATTACTTGTAATCCTAATTCCCAGGCTAGGAGGGAGGTATGCTGGCACACATTCTCGTGAAGACAAGCCATGTCACAGAGTCAGATATCCAGCTGTCTTAATCACAGCTTTAGCGAGAACATTACCCACCGGCCTTTGGGCTAATTTGGCTAGGCACTGTAATTCATGAAAAAAAAAAATCCTCTGTTTCCCTGAAGTGTCTGCCAGGCTTGCAGTGGAGTCGGAAGCAGCACTGTGGCTTTGGCTTTGCTCTGTGTGCGGTCCTCTTCCACCTTCACAGGATGATCAGTCTGCTGGCAGAATAAACATGGGTGGGACGACACCATATACAACCACGCTCAAATCACACACTCTGATTTGATTAAACAGAGGAAGCAGCCCAGTGGAGAAGGGCAGGGCTGACTCATAGACTATACAGCTCTCTCTCTCTCTCTCTCTCATAAACTATACAGCTCTCTCTCTTATAAACTATACAGCTATCTCTCTTATAAACTATACAGCTATCTCTTTCTCTTATAAACTATACAGCTCTCTCTCTCACTCATAGACTACACAGCTCTCTCTCTCTCACATAGACTATACAGCTCTCTCTCTCATAAAGTATACAGCTCTCTCTCTTATAGACTATACAGATCTCTCTCTTATAAACTATACAGCTCTCTCTTTCTCTTATAAACTAAACAGCTCTCTCTCACTCATAGACTACACAGCTCTCTCTTTCTCTTATAAACTATACAGCTCTCTCTCACTCATAGACTACACAGCTCTCTCTCTCTCTCATAGACTATACAGCTCTCTCTCTCTCTCTCTCGTAGACTATACAGCTCTCTTTCTCTTATAAACTTTACAGCTCTCTCTCACTCATAGACTACACAGCTCTCTCTCTCTCATAGACCATACAGCTCTCTTTCTCTTATAAACTTTACAACTCTCTCTCTCTCTCTCTCTCTCTCTCATAGACAATACAACTCTCCCATAGACTATACTGCTCTCTCTCTCTCTCTCTCTCTCTCTCTCTCTCATAGACTATACTGCTCCCTCTCTCTCTCATAGACTATACACCTCTCTCTTTCTCTCTCTCATAGACCATAAAACTCTCCCTCTCTCTCTCATAGACCGTACAACTCTCTCTCTCTCTCTCTCTCTCTCATAGACTACAGCTCTCTCATAGACTACAGCATCTCTCATAGACTACAGCAACTCTCATAGACTACAGCATCTCTCATAGACTACAACACTCTTGTAGCTCTAAGTGTTTGTGGTATTATGGGGTCTCTGACCAATTTTACTCAAAACTCTCACTGGTTCTCTCTTACTCTGATTTTCTCTCACTCTGCATCTCACTGACTCTATCCTTTGCCCTCTTTTTATTTTTCTCTATATCTCCTTCTTTCCCTCTCCGTACATAAGTGCAATTCATTTCTTCTTCCATTCAAAGACAATGCTTCTTTATGGGTCCTTTGTCATACAGTTAATAGTTATGCCTAATGCCTCAAAGCCCAGTGAGTTCCACTGACGTGCAGGCACATAATCACCTAAAGCCCTTTTAAACATTGTGTATTTGTGCTACAGACCTCCGTTGGCTCTGATTAGCTATTCCACATCTCTAGATAGCAACCATAAGCCTGTGTCATAAACAGCAGCTGAGCCAGAGCAGTTTTTATGTCAAATAAAATGAAATCAAAATGTATTTGTATCATGCTCCATAAACAACAGGTGTATACTCACTGGGAAATGCTTACATACAGGCCCTTTCACTACAATGCAGAGTAGGAAAAGAAAGACATAGGAAAAGACTTCACAAACAAGTATAACAGATTCTTGTTAAGTGTAATTGTGCTGTCAGTGGAAAATAAACATTTTGGACAGAATGCACAAAAATGTACGTAAACCTGACAGACTTTTATGTACAATGAGCAATGAGCATATGAGATAATAGAAAGATAAAAGAAACATGCACACAATCAAACTAAATTACAGTACAACAACAAATGACAATAGCAATCACAAACAGGCGGTACCATTAATGACTCAATGAGCAGAGGTATCGGAAGCTGTTGGCACATATAGACTGGGCTTGGGCAAATGCAGTAGGCGGCAGGATATCAGCGTTTGTGACAGTAGCAGTGTATTTGATATGTTTAAAAGTGTGTGTGAGGGTGTGGCATCAGTATGCATGGCTCTATACGTTATGTGTGAATGAGCATGTAGAGTCAACGGCTATTGTCCAGTGTGTGTGCATTAACTCAGTAATAAAGGGCATCAATGTGCATCAGTTTCTTGTTGTTGCTTGCTCTTTGAGGTTTTAGGCTGGGTATCCCTATAGGCACTTTGTAACTGCTAATGTGAATAGGGCTTTATAAAATATAATTCATTGATTGATTGTAGACATGATTCCCTTGTTCCGCCTGCCAAGCCTACGATTTGATTCCCTTCGTCTGCTTGCCATGCCTACCATTTGATTCCCTTTATCCGCTTGCCATGCCTACCATTTGATTCCCTTTGTCCGCTTGCCATGCCCACCATTTGATTCCCTTCGTCCGCTTGCCATGCCTAACATTTGATTCCCTTCGTCTGCTTGCCATGCCTACCATTTGATTCCTATTGTCCACTTGCCATACCTACCATTTGACTCCATTCGTCTGCTTGCCATGCCCATCATGTCATTCCATTCATCTGCTTGTCATGCCTACCATTTGTTTCCACTCGTCCGCTTGCCATGCTTACTATTTGATTCCATTCGTCCGCTTGCCATGCCTACTATTTGATTCCCTTTGTCTGCTTGCCATGCCTACCATTTGATTCCCTTCTTCTGCTTGCCATGCCTACCATTTGATTCCCTTCGTCCACTTGCCATGCCTACCATTTGATTCCCTTCGTCCGCTTACCATGCCTTCCATTTGATTCCCTTTGTTCACTTGCCATGCCTACCATTTGATTCCATTTGTCTGCTTGCCATGCCTACCATTTGATTCCATTTGTCCGCTTGCCATGCCTACCATTTCTCTGACAGCACCAGGTGTCCTGGTTAGCAGACAGATTGTCCCAGATGTTTAACTCTGCCGTTCACACCACACTTGGGCACACTTTCTGACCTCGGGCAGTAAAGTTGCCACGCTAAGAGATGATGCATCTGGACAAGATGCTCTGTAGAACCGTTGTGCGACTGTAGAACCGTTGTGCGACTGTAGAACCGTTCGAGAATGTTAAGTGCTTATGCCAAACCATTCCATCATCCTTAGTGGGAGGAGGCTCTGACATGAATTCTTCAGAACTATCAAGGGTGTGTTAACTTCTTCGAAACTCTCGACCCGCTCCACTTCAGCCATGTTGGTGGGGGCTCCCTAGGGCATTCATTTCCTGTAGTCCACTATGAGCATGTTTGACTTACTGACATCGAGGTAATGATTGTTGCCATGGCGCCACGGTGCCAGGTCTCTGAACTCCTCCTTACATGCTGTCTTGCTACCGTCGGAGATCAGGAGATTTTCGGAAACCTTGTGTGGAAGTTGTACACAGCCAGCCATTTGTGAGTAGACAAGGAGCACAGTACACAGCCCTGAGGGGCCCCTGTGTTGACGGGCAAAATGTGTTGTTACCAACCCTCTCCACTTGGGGGTGTCCCATCAGAAAGTCCAGGACAGTTGCAAAGCGGGTTGTTCGATTGCAGGGTCCTGAACTGAGTAACTGGTTGGGAGGGCGCTATGGTGTTGACCGATGCGCTGAAAGTGAATAGCATTACTAACAATGTTCTCCTATTCCCCCTTTTAGTTGTTCTTCAGAGAAGATGGTGGTGATGTGAGCAATGTGCAGCGTTTTATATAGTGCTACTTTATTAAACTTATTTAAGCAAGATGCCTTTGCATTTTTGGGCACAGGGGCTGTGGTGGTCCGCTTGAAGCCAGTTGATATGAATGACTGTGTCAGGCTGAAAATATCAGTGAAGACACCTGACAGCGGGTCTGTTCATGCCATGCTCTGAGTAGACTCCGATGTTCCATCTGGCTCTGCCTTCCTCTGAATATTATCCTGATGTTTTGAGCTGTTCTGCTCTACAATTGTTACAAGTCACACAGCAGCGCACTGTAAAAACGGTAACTAATAAAATGTTTCGCTAAAATAACGTTTTGGATAATAATGTTTTGGAGTGAGTTTAATTGAAAAAACACATTATGAAATTGAGTGAAGTAATATATTTAAATCCATTCAACATATTTTGCTTGAACAGCCTGTATGCTGAGTGAACTAGCAGATTAAATTCAGTCAACATAATTTTTTTGTGCTTGAACACTATTGGTTTTTTTAAATGGTTTGGATATAAAGATGTGTCAATACTGTTGGTCCATAGGTAGATACAGTATGTATAAAATCTTTCTATGAATGTGCTTAGAAAACATGTTGGAAATGGCAAATTTGGGTGGCTGGGTGGCACTAGTGTTGTAAGAAGTGCCGGGGAGGGAAAAATGGTTGCTAAGTCAAATCACTGAGCCCCCTTACCCAAAAAATAACTTCTAGTTAAATGAACATTACAAGACAAGTTCAGCGAACACATTCATTAATCATTTAGGACTAAGGTATACCCCACAGGTACAACCAAATAATCATTTTGGAACCCTTTTTTGAGTGTCGTAACTATAATTCTGTGTCAAGCTCACATATACAGTAGTTGTTGACAAATTCTAAATTTCACACAGGATCCTTTAAAATAAAAGCACAACTTTCTATTTTAACTTTTTATTTAAAATAAAAAGTTGTAGAATCTAAAAAGAAAAAGTTGTAGGAAAATAAAAAGTTGTAGAAAAACATCTAGCATTATCGGTATTACGTAAAAACAGTGAAGCAGCTTCACTCAGATACAGTATGTAGATTTCAAAATGTGAATTTATCAGGAATTCCTTTAGAAATAACAATAATTCTAGGTCACTTTGCTCCATATTTACATTTAAACAAATCCAGACTTTGGACAACAGATCAATAATATTTACGTTCATTGGTCATGTTTTATTCCTTACACATTGTTATCTATAGTGTACATGTAGTTACACACTGGTTTAAGGCACATGCTATTCTGTTTGAATAAATGTTTACAGCATTCCAAACATTTTGTGTGAGACACTATGTGTGGTCCTATCAGCGCATAATGTGGGGTAGCATGGCTAAGGTGTGTGTGTGCAACGTAGTAACCATTACAAGATCACCCATGGCTAGCTAGGCCTACATGTGAAATTGTTGAGATGGAGTAACAACTCCCTTCCGAAGAAACAAACAAGGAGAGCTCCACCCTAGCAGTTCCTTCACCCTCAGAGCTGTTTGAATGTAAACATGCACAGCTGCACATCTAGTCTATGTCCTAAATAGCAACTCATTCTCTATATAGTGCACTACCTTTGACAAGGGCAGTAATAGTGCCCTACATAGGGAATATAGCGCCATTTGGGACACCAGGACCTGCTGGAGCCACAGGGCCCCTGAGACAACTAGGATCATAGCCCTGACTACTTTTGGCTAAACACTCACCAGATAACTCTCAAACACATTATGTTGTTACTAATACACAATTCTATATGACAGCACTAAGCTGGTATTTTACCTCAACTGATGCTGAGATGGACATACAATGTAGAATTTAACATTTAATTTAGCATAACCTTAATTTTTTAAGTCCAACATTGTAGCTTCAACAATATAACTGTCGCCATAAATGTAAAATAAATAACTTTGTAAATATATTCTGTAATAAATGGTACTGCACCATGTTTTAACATTTGCTCATGTCCCCATAGGACTGTAACTCCAAGCACCATAAAATATGTGGAAAGAATTGTGTGTATTATGAGGCTTCAATAAAAAGGTTAAAAAAAGTCTAATAAAACTCAGTGGACTTACAGCAATTATTAACCTTGTGTAATTTATTCACCCACTTATTCAATCTGATTTGACAATTGGATTTTACTCTGTAATAGCTCCCCCTTGTGGTAAATCTGGAAAATGACTGGGTTAATTTTTCATCCAAGCCAGCAAGATAGGGCTGCACTATATAAAACCCATACAATCCAAAACAGACAGGTAAGTCTCTTTGCATTCCCTGCTCCTGCCTATCACCCTCTAGTCTGTGGGGCTGTCTGACACATAGATGATGAGGAGGGGATGAGAATTCCTACCTGCAGTGGCTGGTAGCAGCTTCCGGTGGTTCTGGGAAATCAGTTGAACTGGAGGCATCCTGTAAATCCCTGAACGGGAATAAATCATCCTTAACTAGCCCCCTCACACACCATACAGAGGCCAGTCCAGAAAACCAGCCATGTGTTTCACTTCTCTGTGTGTCTGCGTGTGACAGTGGTGTGTGTGTGTGCGCGTGTGTGTGCGCGTGCAGCTGGATCCATTTTTTTCTCCAAACCCCTGGAACAATATTCCCCCTCCTACACAAAACTATTTAACAGAAAACCAGGAGATGACTTTTAAAAAGGGGGCTTGACAGTAACAGTAGGACTCATGCAGACGGGCTTCAACTCCCCATACCGAATCTTTCCCCCACAGAACCTCCCAGTCCAGATGTTCTGGTCCCATCCCACAGTCAAGGTAACTTCACACACAGCAGGGATAAATAACACACATTGGATGGCTGTGAAGACACTTTTAGTAGGTTTCATAAGACCCCGGTCATCCAGCGACTTCCCACGGTGCCGTAGCACAAATGCTTGTTTGGAGGTAACATCGATCATATAGCTAGTAGTGTAAACTGCAGACCTTTTGACATCCTGTACCGACAGATGTATTTGTATTTGAAGTGTTTGTTTAAAAGTATCACAGCTGAAATGTGAAATTTTTTATCTTTTTTTTAAATCAGTTCTTACTTTCCAAATAATTTAACAAATAAAAGACAAGAACGAGTCAAAGAAATTATGAGTAGCTAGCTGAATATGTTCATGTACACTAACAATGCCTACACACCCTAGGAAATAACAATCCTCTCTTTTACTTGCATTCGCAGATCCACAGTCAATGTACACACAAATGGACACACAGAGACACCAACACACCATTACGCTATTGTCCAGCACGAATAATGAACTCTATTGTTGATGCTGAGCAATTTTTTATTACGAAAGAGCATTTGATGTTACGAAAGAGTGCCAAGGAACACTGTTTCATTGTAATTCCTACATTTGCCATTTGAAATTGTATCTTGTACTTGTTGTTTTTGGTATAGTAACTCGTAATATATTTTAGAAAACATGCATTGTTTACGAGCAAACTAGGTAAATAGTAAGCATGAGAAATATACAACATTATTGTCATTGAGTTGTGACAGTGCGTGGACAATCAGCTAATAGTGACAGCTAATAGTGACAGTTAATACAGACAGCCTTGTAGCGTTGGCTTACATTTACTAACTAACTAACTTCACTTAACTAACTAGCTTTGCTATTAACGTTATGTAGATGACTCATTGGCTTGTAGACTAGCTAACATTTCTAGCTAGGCACTGGCTAATGGTATTTGCATAACTAATGGGTGTGGTATCTCTGGGCTTGAACTAAGCATGTATTAATACAAAGTTTGGTGTTAACTGGTAACTTAACTAGTTAGCTATACTTTTACGATGCAATCAATGGGGAATTTTTTGTCAAATTTGAGTCTGTTCATACTGCTAACATTACAGTTGATTTTCAAGTTCCCCCACCAAGGAACTTTAACAACTTAGCCAGATGTACATCATCTCAGAAGTGAACTGAAGTGTCATGTGTCTGGTCCACACAGTCACAGTGCATAAGAACATGAAACATAGTACATGAAAATACAGCCTCAGCATAACAGCAACCTTCATACTTTTCCGGCAGAACTTTACCAAAAAGATTACCGGTTGCCAAAACTTAGTATGAGATGGGTCCTTATGATAAAGAAGCCCCAGTAGAGACATTGTACGCTGTTCAATAATAACAAATATATTCTTACCAATGGGTAAAATAATAAGATATATTTATAATTTAATGTTGACCAGATCTCATGTCTATCAAAATCAATTCAAATGTTATTGGAGGTTTTGAAACTGCAGAATCACCAAAAATAGAGGCCAAAGGCCTATTGTATGAAGTAGTTTTAAATTCAATCCAGCCCATGTGTCTTAAACATTAGTAGCAAGAAAAGGTATTACACCAATGAGCGAATAAATTTATGATATTCCCAAATGGCAATGAATGTTAGCATTACTGTGTTACTCTTGTCTGCAACACTGTGTCAGCTACACTAAATGCTAATTGGTCTGACAAGCTACCTACCTCACTTTTCCTTTGAATATTTCTTTTAATATCTGGAGGAAATAAAATAATATACTGGGCCTTTGGAAAGTATTCAGACCTCTTCACTTTCTAGTTATAGATTACATGTTTTTTGCATCAGTCTACACACAATACCCTATAATGACAAAATGGAAAACACATTTTTTGAAATACAGCAATGTGCAAAAGTCTAAGGCACCTGAAATTTGAACTGAAGCCATTAATTTAGGTAGTTAGTATTTATTTGTAAAATATACATACATATTTAACATGCTGCACTGACGCTATGATATATATATATATATATATATATATATATATACAGTGCCTTGCGAAAGTATTCGGCCCCCTTGAACTTTTCGACCTTTTGCCACATTTCAGGCTTCAAACATAAAGATATAAAACTGTAATTTTTTGTGAAGAATCAACAACAAGTGGGACACAATCATGAAGTGGAACGAAATTTATTGGATATTTCAAACTTTTTT
>JACXGI010011402.1:0-25081 GCA_016801175.1 Esox masquinongy | reverse complement strand
TGCTGCAGTAATTCAGGCAAAAGGAGCCCCAACTAAGTATTGAGTGCTGTACATGCTCATACTTTTCATGTTCATACTTTTCAGTTGGCCAACATTTCTAAAAATCCTTTTTTAGTATTAGTCTTAAGTAATATTCTAATTTTCTGAGATACTGAATTTGGGATTTTCATTAGTTGTCAGTTATAATAATCACACTTAAAAGAAATAAACATTTGAAATATATCAGTCTGTGTGTAATGAATGAATATAATATACAAGTTTCACTTCTTGAATGGAATTACTGAAATAAATCAACTTTTTGATGATATTCTAATTTTATGACCAGCACCTGTATATGAATATACAGCTCCGGAAAAAATTAAGAGACCACTGCACCTTTTTCTTTCCTTTCCAAAGTAGTTGAAAAGGACAGTTTTGAGAAAAATAAAACTCATTACCAACATCTCCTCCACGACGGCTGAAAGGATTTGCATGCCGTTTGGTGTGAAGGACCTTTGAACCATTATCTTCAAAAGTTTTATAAGGAAAGTTGATATCTCAAACAATACAGCTGAAGTCAGCAAATGAAATGGAGCTAGGCGAGTCTATGATTTTAGAAGTCCATTAATCCCAAATGGAATATCAAACAACTACGAAACGAAACATACCCGTAACTGTGTCTGCCAGGAATGGACAGAAAAGGTCCCATACAGAAATATCTCTTGGGGGCGCTAAAAACATCACCAGTGTTTCTTATAATTTTGCTGTTAATAAAAACACACTTAAACTACATCTCCTCCGAAACCGCTGAATGGATTTGGATGACAATTAGTGTGAAGGACCATTGGACTATTGTCTTTAAAGTTATATAAGAAAAGCTGATATCTCAAACAATATGGCCTCCATTTTGACTTCTGTGAAAAACTTCTCCTCCGAGACCACGGAGGAGAAACATCTCCTCCGAGACCGCGGAACGGATTTGCATGGTGTTTGGTGAGAAGGACCTTTGACCCATTATCTTTAAAATGTATATAAGGAAAGTTGATTTCTCAAACAATATGGCCGAAATCAGCGACTGAAATTGAGGTGGGCAGGTCTGTGACATTAGAACGCCATTAATACAAAATGGAATACCAAACAGCTATGATACGAAATATACCCGTAACTGTGTCTGCCAGGAATGGACAGAAAAAGTCCCATACAGAAATTCCTCTTGGGGGCGCTATAAACATCAGCAATGATTCTCACGATTTTGCCGTTGATAAAAACAAACTTAACATTAGAAGCGCAGAAGTGCCAGAAGGAATCAATTTGACCCAGAGGTACCTAAACATTTTTTTTTGCAGAACTCAAGAAACATACAGCAAGCTCCTTTTAGGAATGCTCCTAGATATGCATGCTTTATCCCCCACTATTTTTTTATGTAAAAATAAGGAATGGAAAAGCGAATTTAAAGCCATTTTTGCCCGAATTTCTGCCAGACGCGCTATCCACCATTTTTATTTTAGTTTTTAAATCTCTAATTCTCCTTCTCTGTCACCAGGTGGTGCTTATTTGCCACCAGATGCCACCAGATGGCGCAATGTTTTGGTAATATTGATTGTGTGTGTGTGTGTGTGTGTGTGTGTATGCATGTCAGGGATTACGCTAGCCAGCAAATGCAGATGGTGTCATGCAGATGAAAATATCAACAGCCAAAATGTCAGGTGGGAAATATGCCAAATAAATAAATACATTGATTAAAAGCATATGAAAATATTAAATAGCCTAATATTGTGTGACCTATATGATATGTTGCCAAGAAAACAGCGAATCTCCGCTAGTTCTTACAGTAAGACATTACTGAGTGTTTGGTTGTGTGACTAAGCAAAACGGGATTTCAAAGTTTATGCAATGGGACAACATATACTGTATGTGCATTATCTAATTAGGAAATGTGGTTGGAAATCGACTTACAATATTAGCCAAAATATTTTACACACGCTTGAGTGTTTTTCTTTTGTAGTTTAGAGTTGATGCGACAAATAAGCGACTAAAACGTGTTTTTCTAATAGTATTGTTGCGGAATTAGGCTACATTACGGTGCATTGCAAAACCACTCTAGCGTTAAACAAACTGAAATTAAGAAGCAAACGAGTTTCAGTAAATTGATAACTTTCTTCAGAGCATGTCAAACACGCTCCTGCACGCATGGTCTAGACATCCTATGGAAACGGACATAATTCACATGGTAGGCTATTTGTTGAGACGTTTCTAACATTGGCCTAAAATCCCTTATTCAGATTGGAAACAAATCTGATTTTGGAATCAAAATATTGTGCAAGAAGATCATTGTCTATAAAAATAATTGTGATCTGGCTCAAATAATTACGATCAGGCAGTTATGTAATAATTGCGACAGCCCTTGTAGGCTCAGTTCGCAAAGACTGTGAAGACTCTATTCTGCTGATTAATTTAAATAAAAAAAACATTGTAATTAAATTGTAATTATTACACACCCCACCACGTCAACAAAATTTTATTTTTTTCTAGTATACAATTATTACATTATGTAAGGATATGGGGATGAGATGAAGATGGTAGCCCACCAATAATTTAAATTGAATTAATTGAACAGTTTATTTAATCCACTGAAAATCTACTTAAAGTCTACTAAAAGCATGTTATGAAAGCTGTTATAAAAATTATGTTTATGTGTGTACAGAGATTTACATTGTGTGTTTATAGCAGCACTTGACTTGGGATGAAATTAGCGCAGGAACTGACAAATCTCACATTACTGTGTTCATCATTATAGCCTAGGCCTATTCCTTACAGTAAGGCTTGTTACTAAAAAAGGAACTTTGACGGGCTGTTAGCCTAAAATTATTAGTCTCCAATATGAAAGACTGTGCTGCCTGGATTTTTCAATTGTTTTATCAATCGAGTTGGGTCTATACCCCACATTTTGCGTCAGCTTGCACGATTGGCTACCGGTAGGCAAACAAAGAGAATGGCAGCTTAGGGACCACCGTGAAAAGTGAAATCGAAAAGTGAAAGATTAATTATAGCCTTGCAAATGCATATAGATGGCCTACAAGTAACATGTTTACAAAATCATGTAATAAGTGCATATAGAGATAGGCCTAAAAAACAATGTGCAAGTGAAATAAATGTTATGGATAACCTTAAAATATTTTCAAATATGGTCGGTCAATTGATTAAATATATTTGTAATCCTTTGGTAAACGAATGCAGCTTGTGACATCAGATGTAATAATATAGATTTTTTGAGTAATTAAGGTACATTTCATTAAATAATTGAGTCAAATAAACTGATATTAAAATATCTATTAAAATATATTGATGTATTTTTATATTTGATGTTGTTATTGAAGATTAAATATATGTGAGGGGAGAAATTATGGTCCTATACAAATAACCACTGATGGATATTGCAGGATGTATCAAAATGTTGTTCATAGATATTCTTGAAAATTTGAAACACATCAGTCTCTCAGCATTTTTACTGTTACAATAACAAAATTAAATAAACTGGATAAAAAATAGGAAGTTCAGAACAGTTTTAGAATACTGAGTAAAGACGCATGTTGTAGCTAATCCTGACCCCCACTGACACCAAACACACATATCACAACATATTCTTATAACACTTATTCATATCTTCTATTGCTTATTTGTCACTTAATTGTTACTGTATTTTGCAGTTCTGCACTTTTATACTTGACAGATTTTGTCCTCGCACTATATATTTATTGCTATGCATCATCAGACCAAAACAATTCCTTGTATGTGAAAACCTACTTGGCAATCAATCTGTTTCTGATTCATTGTGCTATATGGCTTGAAGTGATATAAGAGATCTTTTTGCCAGATCGCGTAAGCGGAGCCGGCCTAGAAGAGCGAATGTCTCTTACTTAACTCACTCACTCACTCCGTCCGTCCGTCCCTGACTGACTGCCCCTTTTTAAATAGAGTAGTGGGTAGAGACGCGGGCTACGGAACAACAGGTCCCACGTTCGACTCCCATAACAGTCAAAACACATTATGCCTGAGGTTCAGGACAGACAAAAACTTTGCTAGCTGTAACCTTATGTAGCTATGTACTAGAAAGCCTAAAATAAAACAGTTCTTGTAGATATAAGGATTTGTTCAGGATAGACAAACACTTCGCTGCCTACACGATTCTCTCGTCTCTTCACACAAAAAAGTCAGTTATCGTCACCTATGTTGATAGATACTCAATGTCATTCACAAATGGCTAATTAGTTGTTAAAACGGCCAGTGGTAAAAGAGGATTTGTTCAGAATAGACAAAAACTTCGCTGGCTACAACCTTCTGTAGCTATGGGAAGCCTAAAATGAAACTGTTTACTGTAGTGATGGCCAAACGAGTTTTCATTAGCGTTATTTTAGCAGCAGGATATTATGCTGGCAGCACTCAGATTTTCATTATCACAATAAAAGCCATCATTGACATTTATAAGGTCATATAGTTAACAATCTAGTATGTAAAAAAAGAATAGACAAGAACAACAGTGGAATGGACATTAAACATAAAATGACAGACTAGACTGACAGACTAGATTGTTAACTATATTGTCTTATATAGTTCAATTATGGCTTTTATTTTGAAAAAGAAAATCTGAGTTAGCGCTGCTAGCATAATATCCTGCTGATAGAAGAACGACCATCACTAGTTTACTGTTATATTGCGACAATTTCTGGTGGATTTTCAAATTATGTTTTAGGATTTTTTCAGGATAGTCAAACACTTCGCTGGCTACACGATTCTCTCGTCTTTTCACTGGACGTAAAAGTCTGTTATCGTCACCTATATTGATACAGTAGTTATTGTATCAATGTCATTCACGAATGGCTAATAAGCTGTTAAAACGGTCAGTGGCAAAAGCCATACAGTTTATAGATGCTATTTGTGGTGGAGGTAAAATTAATAAGAAACGTTACTCAGTTTAACACAATGTTTAATAGTGTCTAACGATATATTCAAACTTGACGTGATGTTAATGCATGACAACATTATTTAATGTCAATATGCTATACTGACACCCAGCAAATGGTCAGCTCTGTGACTTCTTGGTTAAACCTGAAATTGAGGTGGGCGGGTCTATATAAGGCCATAAATCCCCATGGGAATATCTCAGTGGTTCCCAAACCTCTCCTGGGCCCCCCCCAGCCATTCCATCTATTAGATGTATCCCAGAGCTAGCACACCTGAATCAACTTATTAACTAATTAACAAACCCTTACCTGTTGAATCAGGTGAGCTAGCTCTGGGATACATCTAATAGATGGAATAGCTGGGGGGGCCCCAGGAGAGGTTTGGGAACCACTGGAATATCTGACAGCCACGAAACGAATCATGCGCATTAACATCTCTGCCACTAATGGACAGCAGAAGTCAAGTACAGAATGACCTTATGGGGTGCTATAAACCTCACCAATGTTTTGTGTTATTTTGACATCTTAAATGGCATCTCCAAGACCGTTGAACAGATTGGCATGCCGTTTGCTGTGAAGGATCTGTGGACCATTATCTTTAAAAGTCTATAAAGAAAGTTGAGAACTCAAACAATGTGGCCACAATCCACAATTGAATTTGACATAGATGTGGCACAATATTTTTAAGGTAATAAATCCTAAAAGGATTATGCAAGAAAGATGCTACTTGCTTTACAGACAAACCCCAAGGCCAGGAATGAACCCTGAAATGTACGAACAGCTAGCTCTCATGGTGACGCTATAAACCTCACTGATTTTAAGAAATTCACCAAAAATCTGCCAAATAAGTCAGAGACATGAAACTTTCTGGAGATGTTCATCACTAAATGAGGTAACTGAGACACTCATTGTTTGCAATTGCTTTAATGGATGGAGCCAAGGATTCTTCAGCTTAACCAGATAAACCCTTTCCCAAAAAAAAGGGAATGGTATTAGGAAATCAACCCGAGTGTCATATCATTTTGGCCACTGTGTGTGCGTGTGGCGCTGGAGGAAAAGGATTTTACCTGTCACTCAGATGGCTAGCAAGCTCAAGGCTAGGTGGCTAACACAACGTGGCTAATGCTAGGTGGCTAATGCAGGGTGACTAACACTAGGTGGCAAATGATAGGTGGTTAACGCAAGGTGGCTAAAACAAGGTGGGTAATGCTAGGTGGCTAACGCAAGATGGCTAATACCAGGTGACAAACGCTAGGTGGCTAAAGCAATGTTGCTAATGCTAGGTGGCTAACGCAAGGTGGCTAATGCTGCGTTCCATTTACCTCTGAAGTCGGAAGTCGGAACTGGGAATGACATCACACCCGAGTTAACTCAAGTTGATCGTGTTTCAGTGTCCAAGTCGGAAAACAAGATGGACGCCCCCATTAAAGCCTTTGTTGTGCTTGCCCTTTCGGAAAATATACAATGTTTTTCATTCTGTAGAAAAATGCTTTGACCACTTTTCAATTGGCCATTCTGTAACCGGTAACCTAATCTGTAAGCTGGACGGAAGAATATTGTAACGTAACTATAAATGCAATTTTCCTATATAATTTAACACTAGTCTGCTAAATGGCATAGGGTGCTGCCATCTTGGATTATGAACTCAGGGCTAGTGGGGTTGATTTTCCGAGTTGGAATTCCGACTTGAGGGGGCGTTCCAGTTGAAACTTCTGACTTGGAACTTGGAAATTCTGACCTCTGAGTACAAATGGAACGCGCCATTACGCTATGTGGCTAACGCTAGGTTGCTAATGCAATGTCGCTAATGCTAGGTAGCTAACACAAGGTGGCTAACGTCTTTGACACTTCGCACCTATACATAATGTAATGGCTTTATAGCAGCTTTAAATGTCACAGATGTTAAGAAGTTTGACACAAAATTTGCTGTTGAAGTTAATCAGTGCATGATGTATCTTTAAGACTTAATGTATACCATCTCCACTTTCTCTACCCCCTACCCTGTACACCCCCCCAACACACACACGCACACGCACACACACACACACACACTTTTCTCTTTCAACACAGAAAAACACATCATGGTGTGTCTTAGACACTTGATTTCCATCATCTCCTCTGTCTTCACAACCTCCCGAACACATTGTCCTTTACGCCCTATCCTCCCTCCACACTATCATACACACATTATATTCTCTCTTCTCCCTTCTACTCCCTCCCTCCAAATACACTGTCTCGTCTCTCGTACACTCTCTTATATCTCCACATAAAATCACACACATTCTCCTGTCGCTCAGCATACAGACATTCCTATTTTCATCCAAGAAACCACACTCCTCCCCCACAAACACTATGTCCCGTATCTGTACACTTAACAGACACACATTCTCCACTCTATACACACATTGTTTTTGCTGGACCGCGTAAGCGGAACCAGCCAAGAAGAGCAAATGTCTATGAGTGAGTGAATGAGTAAGTGACAGAGTGACTTTCCCTTGTTAAATAGCGTAGTGGTTAGAGACACGGACTGCCATGCAGCCGACTGGTGTTCGAATCTCGCCACAAACACAACAAATTATCCATTATGATTTGTTCAGGACAGACAAAAACTTTGCTGGCTACAACCTTCAGTAGCTATGCTATAGTAAGCCTAAAATAAAACTGTTTACGGTTATATTGCAACTGTTTCCGGTGGATATTCGAAAGTATACATTCATCTGTGTATGCTTTCTGGGGTAACATAGATCACAACCCTTTGCGCAGTAAAAGAAAAGGAGAGGATCCAGTATTCTCTCGTCTTTTCACTTGATGAAATAGTCTGTTATCGTCACCTATATGGATAGTTGTTGTATCAATGACATTCACAAATGAAAGAAAAACGAACTTTGTTGTGCCATAAAATTAAATAGCTTTGGTAGTGTAAAGTTCATCTTCAGTCTCGCTAGCAATTGCTCAATTCAAGTAGATACTCGTAGGCTTATTACTGGCTAATAAGCTGTTAAAACGGCCAGCGGCAAAAGCCATAGAGTTCATGGATGCTATTTGTGGTGAAAGTAAACTTAATAAGAAACAGTTTAACACAATGCTTAATGGTGTTTTGCTAAATATTCAAACTTAGCATGATGTTAAATGCGTGACAAAATTATCTAATGTTGAGAAGCATTTTTATAACAAGATAGTATGTCCCAATCGGTCCCTACAGTAATTTGTAGGGGCCGATTAAATGCAGTGTATCAAACCTGTTATACCTGTTATTGGTTTGGATGTTAGCTAATGTAGGGAACTAGTTTTGAGAACTGTGGAGTTTTGACTAATTGGTTTAACAATGCAGAACACTACACATGTATAGTTTAGTGGTGTAGTGGTTAAAGACAGTCTGTCACATAGGAGAACCCAGTTTGAATACAGTGAGGGCAACAACATTCATCCCTTCTAATCGCAGGTCGGCCAAACTAGGCTTGCCTGGTTCCTTTTTTTATTTGCTAAAATTTCAAATCTACCTTTGATATTCCTGACATAGAGGCACCTTTCAAAGGTGCCTCCTAAATTCCTTCTAGATACGTGTCACAGTGAGGTTGAGTGGAGGAACCAGGCGCAGGCTTACTTGCCTTCGAATGTTGCTTTTAATGAAATCAACGCAGAATCCAGTACAGAAACTGATACAAAGTAACACGCTGACATATAACAGCGAAAGAAACATGACTCACTAGGACATTCAACAACGAACGACAACACAGGACCAGCAGAGGACACATTTATACAGACACATAATGGAACAAGGGGAATCAGGTGTGAGTAATAAATGACTAAGACAAAATTAACCAGGATGTGTTGGTGTGAACCGGGAAACATGAAAATACCGGCACAGCATGAGGCTGTACAGACTAAACCGTGACAATATGTCTGGTGGTACCACCTAAAGGCTCACTCTACAAACAGGTGACAGCAAATTTGGCTGTGGGAATGGAAATTATAGAGGCAAGTTACTTAGTCTGGCTAAATTATTTACAGTATTGTATGTTTCAAATTTGTTTTTTCAATTTTCAAATTTCAATCTTTTCCACAAAACAAACAACCTGACTATTTGGAAGGACATGAATGTCAGTAGACACATTTTTGTAATTATCAGTTATTGAGAATTTTTTTTGAAAAGCCTAAATTCAACTGCCAGCATGTATCTCTCACTCATTCACACAGTGTGAAGAGGTGTGTCCATGGGCTATTTAATTGCCTAAGCCCTTTTTTGTTGTTATGACTTGAGCTAAGCCTGAGTGACAGATCATTAAGAGATAACATTTTAAATGAGGAAATGTTGTGGCAAGCCTCCATCTTGAAATAAATGTTTTGCTCTCTTTGAAAGTGATACAGTATGTATCCTCCACTGCATAGGGCAAATCTTAAGCAATTCCTATAACCTCAATCAACATGTATTTTTTTACAAAGGCATTTGAGCCACATAAAAATGGGGCATATAACTGTAACACTTGAAACACTTTTTTCCCGCCCCACAAATGTAGACATATTCCTTTTACCACTTCTCTGCATTCATTAAATATGAATGGATTGGTTAAAGGCTGAAATTGGGTTAGGGTTACCCTTTTACAACATAAATTGTAATACAAGTGGGGAAGGGTATCTCCTTGTGGCTCTAATTGAATTACTAAGATGAGCTACAGGACTCATCTACCTGACACATGAAAGACTCTACTATAATTACACACACACATACAGGAGTCAATTTCTCACATTATACTGCTGTAATTAACCATGAACAGAGGGAGAGTGGGAGGGGAGATGATTGTGAGAGAGAAAAAAAAAGGAAAGAAAAAGACTGAGAAATAGGAGAGAGGAAAGTTTAGGGCGAGAGAGATAGAGACCGAATTGCTGAAACAGGGCTCATACAGTTGAAGCAATTGTTTGGGTGTACTCGTGTCTATAGTTTATATCAGTTCCATGTCTGAAATTTCGTGAAAAGATGAATGAAATTACCAAAGAAATGGAAATGCATGGGGATCTTTTCACAGGCAGTGGCTCAAGCTCTCAATCTTCTGTCCCAAAACCCTACACAAGGCTCCACAATATTTTCAAGGCTCCACATGTTGTCAAGAAAAAATATTTGTTATTCCCTACCACCAAATCGCAACTGCATTTGCAGTTGCATATTAAAAGCTGTATATCCAGCTGCATATTGAATGTTGACATTGGCAATGACAAGAAGTGGTAAGCATCGAAATGTTAGGAAACGAGACCCGCTATGCATTTTCCCCCAGAATGTTACCACATTTCAAAGTGCCAATGTTGCCTTCAACAAAGAAAATCGACTGCAGTATACGACTCCTCCCGTCTCTCACCCGTTCATCTCTTTTCCTCACGTGTCTGCAGGTTAGCATCCATGTTCTCTGGCATCTCACCATGCCCTTATATGGACTATACTGTAAGGGCAGGAGTAGGAGAATAATTAGTCTGCATATTTTTCAACAACGAATAACGACTGCAGTGTATGACTCCTCCCCCTTCTCTCACCCGTTCATCTCTTTTTTCCTCATGTGTCTGCAGGTTAGCATCCCTGTTCTCTGGTATCTCACCAAGCACTTTAGGATTCATCCTTATTCTTACCAAATAATGTGTTCTTTATCAAAGACCAATAGAAAATGTTCTTTATGAAGATCTCAAGCACTCTAGAACACTTCAGGAGCAGTCATTGTTGCAGCCAGACAAAGGCCTCTGTCTGCAGTCTAATAAGGGCTAATTAATTCATTTGTATACATTATGAATGTGAATCTGCCGTCCACACTGTGATAACCCAAGCTTGTACATAATGAATGACTACTGCTTGATTACCTACTTACAATGTGGCCCTGCTCCCTGCTTCTCTGCTTCTTTGCTCTAAGCTCAAATAAGGAATCAGGTCCACATCAACACATTCTAAGTCTGCATATGGGAATGTGATTTTGTGTATAGTTGTGTGAGAGAGAGAATGAGTCTGAAAGTGTTTGTTTATATGTGGTTCTGTGTGTTACTGTAACTGTCGGAGGCGCAGGTGGTAATTCTAAAATTATTTTGTATTTTTATATTGTGTCTCTATGCTGTTATCACTGTCAGACATCAACTGGTAGGTTATTGTACGACAGGATTGTACAACGGCCCAGTGTCACCACACTACACCAATGGTGTGTTGGTTGTAATCTTCCCTCTCTCCGTTCCACATCTCTGCACTGTCCACAGAAATTAACTATGACAGTGACAATTAACCTGGCAACCCGTGAGAGGTTTTAACGACATCCCTGTGATGGACAGGGTGGTCAAACAAACAGACAGTTCCACCAGTGCAGCGCAGGATTGACAGATCAGTCTCGGATCCGCTCATTGCGCTAGAGAGGGCAGACTCTTTTCTGTTTTCAACCAATAGAAGCTGTTTGCTGACCGAGAAAGGACAGCAAAGGGAGGCTTGAAGGAGAGGAGAGAAGGGTGACAAGAGGTAGGTAAGTGGCGTGGTGGCGTTTTAATGATGTAAACACACAAGAAAACACAGAGAGGTGAATGCAAGCCCACACACACACTCGAGTGAAGTGCACTGCCACAATGCATATGACTCAGAGTGTATGAAGGTAAAGTGTGTGTGAGTGTGTGAAAGGCGGTTTACAGTGTATGACATTTGAAGAGGGACTAATGAGCACCTGCACACACAGACGCACACATGAAACCGCACAAACAGTAAATGTCATGAGTAAACATATTCCTTTTCGCTAAATGTTTGTTGGAGAGTGCGGTGCAGCACTCGGTTTGAGGCAGAGATGAGGAAGACTGCTCACTGATTTAAAGTTTGCCTGTCACCTTGACAATCACACCTGTCACCTTGAGCCCTACACCCCTATTACGACCAAACAGGAGACAGCAGATGCTGAAGAACACCCCTAAGAGTGCTAAACTAAAAAATAGCCTAACACGCCTCTAATTTGACGTAATTTCTGAAGAAGGGAACAAGGTACACGCAGTGTTGTTGCGTGCACAACCTCATTACAACTTAAATCCCCCCGTACAAGGGCATTAAGTGTTTGTGTTGATCTGGAAGCCACAGCTCCCATGGTGCCCCATTCCCATGAATGCCCACATTCATGACTGCCCTTTCATAACAACTTCAGTGAATGAGGTACTCCTTGAGTTGTACCTTGTTCCCTCCTTCAGAGAACAGTGTTATTGCACCATGAGGTCAATAACATTGGTACACATATGGCCATACAATCACACCAAAGCTCGACAGAACATGGTAGCCTAAAGCAGCCTACCGAAAGTATGTGTCTGGACACAACAACTGTCCCCTAAGACAATATAGAATATGCAGACTAACTATTCTCCTACTCCTGCCCTAGACATCTTCTCACTATGCTTTGAGCTATTATATCGAGACATGTTCCCTTGTCATCAATCATCTGTCTTTCACGGTGGAATTTTCTGTTTTTGTGTACTGCTTGCATCTTCTCTCCAAACCTTCTGAAATCTCATTGGAAGACAAGGTCAAAGAGGAGGAACATCTGGCTTTTAAATCTGTTGGGTTTTGAGAAAGAGATGAGGAGAGTGCATGACATAAATGACACATCTAGGGCTTCCTCCTGGAGAAGGTTCATTATTTTGTTTTTGTTTGTCTACATTAAGGTAAGCATTCTTTGGTCTACCAGGCCAGTTGAATTATCCCAATTATTTTGTCTAATTGATTCATTCTGATTAATCTATAACCCCGGTTCCAAAAAAGTTGGGACGCTGCGTAAAATGCAAATGAAAACAGAATGCAATGATGTGCAAATCATTTATCCCTATATTTAACTGAAAATAGTACAAAGATAACATGTCAAATGTTGAAACTGAGAAATTCTATGGTTTTTGGAAAAATACATGCCCAATTTGAATTTGATGCTAGCAACATGTTTCAAAAAGGTTGGGACAGGGGCATGTTTACCACTGTGTTGCATCACCTCTTCTTTTAACAATACTCTGTAAGCCTTTGGGAAATGAGGAGACCATTTGTTGTAGGTTTGAAAGTGAAATGTATTCCCATTATTGCTTGATATAAAATTGCAGCTGCTCAACAGTTTGGGTTCTCCTTTGTCGTATTTTTAGTTTCATAATGCGCCAAATGTTTTCAATAGCGGAGAGGTCTGGACTGCAGGCAGGCCAGTTTAGCACTTTTTTTAGCACCCGGGCTCAGCCATGTTGTTGTAATATGCAGAATGTGGTTTGGCATTGGCTTGCTGAAATAAGCAAGGTCTTCCCTAAAAAAGATATCATCTGAATGGCAGCATATGTTTCTCCAAAACTTGTATATATTGTTCAGCATTAATGGTGCCTTCACAGATGTGCAAGTCACCCATGGCATGTGCTCCAATGCACCCCATACTATCACTGATGCTGGCTTTTGAACTGTGCGCTGATAAGAAGCCAGATGATCCCTCACCTCTTTAGTCCGAAGGATGTGGCGTCCATGATTCCCAAAAATGATTTCAAATTTTGATTCGTCAGACCACAAGACAGTTTTCCACTTCGCCTCAGTCCATCGTAAATAAACTTGGGCCAAGAGAAGGCAACGGCGGTTCTGGATCTTGTTTATACAGTTAGGTCCGGAAATAATTGGACACTGACACACGTTTTGTTATTTTGGCTGTTTACCAAAATATATTCAAGTTACAGTTAAATAATGAATATGGGCTTAAAGTGCAGTCTCTCAACTTTAATTTGAGGTATTCACATCCAAATTGGAGGTAGGGTTTAGGAATTACAGCTCTTTAATATGTAGCCCCCTCTTTTTCAAGGAACTAAGAGTAATTGGACAATTGACTCAAAAGCTGTTTCATGGACAGGTGTGGGCTATTCATTCATTATTTCTCTGTAGTTAATTCCAGGTGTAGCATTCGCATTTGGAAGCTGTTGCTGTAAACACCCAACATGCGGTCAAAGGAGCTCTCAATCTCAAAGTGAAACAGGCCATCCTTTGGCTGCAAAAAATAGCATTCTTTGAACAGATGAAACTAAGATCAACCTGTACCAGAATGATGGGAAGAAAAAAGTATTGAGAAGGCTTGGAACGGCTTATGATCTGAAGCATACCACATCATCTGTAAAACACGGTGGAGGCAGTGTTTTGGCATGGGCATGCATGGCTTCCAATGGCACTGGGTCACTAGTGCTCATTGATGATGTGACAGAAGACAGAAGCAGCCAGATGAATTCTTTAGTGTATAGGTACACAGATCAGCCATAACATCATGACCACCTGCGTAATATTGTGTAGGTCCCCCTTTTGCCGCCAAAACTGCCCGGACCCATCAAGGCACAGACTCCATTAGACCTCTGACCTATAGATTGAGATCTGGAGAATTTGGAGGCCAAGTCAATACCAGGAAATCGTTGTGTTCCTCAAACCATTCCTGAACCATCTTTGCTTTGTGGCAGGGCACATTATCCTGCTGAAAGAGGCCAATGCCATCAAGGAATACCGTTGCCATGAAATGGTGCAGATGGTCTGCAACTATGCTTAGGTAGGTGGTATGTGTCAAAGTAACATCCACATGAATGACAGGACCCAAGGTTTCCCAGTAGAACATTGCCCAAAGCATCACACTGCCTCCGCCGGCTTGCCTCCTTCCCATAGTGCAACCACCGCGACCACGCGGGACATTCTTCTCTCCCAACGTGCACCAATGAGCCTTGGCCGCCCATGACCCTGTTGCCGGTTCACTGCTTTTCCTTCCATGGACTTCTTTTGATAGGTACTGACCACTGCAGACTGGGAACACCCCACAAGGGCTGCAGTTTTGGAGATGCTCTGACCCAGTCATCTAGCCATCACAATTTAGCCCTTGTCAAAGTCGCTCAGATCCTTACGCTTGCCCATTTTTATAACACATCAACTTTGAGGACAGAATGTTCACTTGCTGCCTAATATATCCTTGAATAAAAGCTGAAAGTCTGCACTTCAATTGCATACCGTTTTTTTCATTTCAAATTCATTGTGGTGGAGTACAGAGCCAAAATTATGAAAATTGTGTCTGTGTCCAAATATTGTACAGATACTGTATACAGATACTGTATACAGTATCTGTCAAAAGTTTGGACACATTTACTCATTTATGGGTATTTCTTTATTTTTACTATTTTCCACATTGTAGAATAATAGTGTTAATATCAAAACTGAAATATGGAACTGAAATATTCCACACATATGGAATCACCAAAATACTGTAAAACAGATCAAAATACTCATTGTAGGTGGATCAAATATTTTTCCTCATCCAGAATGGCCAACTGTGTTGACACAGCAGATGTTGCATCAGGCTTCGTTTTAATGTACACCTGTGTAACATCTGCGTAGCACTGGAATTTAACATTGTGCTTTGTAAAGATCTGGCGGATGTGCAATCATACAATCATAGACAATGTCATCATTGAGGCAAGATCAGAGGAGTCCACCATAACCTTTAGGAACATTTAGAGTAGGAAGAGAATCGGTCCTACCACTGAACTTTGTAGGACACCACTGGATATGGCAGACTCCTATGATCATGCCTCAGTGATGGTGTGCTCTCTTAGAATGGTGTAATCTACTGATGACAGAGGTCTAGAAGCAGCAGCAATGAGGTCTAGAAGAATCAGGGTGGTGCAGGACCCTATATTTGCAGTTCATTTACAACCTTCAACAAGGCTGTCTCATAACTGTGGATTGGCATATTGCCAGACTGAATAGCCTCATAAAGCTGGTTAGCGCCAAGGTGTGAGGGAAGTTGAATTGCAACTTTTCTCTCAGGACTTTATAAAAGTGAGACTTTAGAAGTAGGCCTTGTAGTTTGAAAAGATGTTTGGATCCAGGGAGGGTTTCTTGAACAAGGGGGTGAGATCCGCCATCTTGAACAGCTGACAGTGCCTGCCCATTGTGGAGGGACTAGTTGAACAAATTAGTATCAAATAGTGTAATTGCTGCAGAGCATGTTTTCAATAGTGACGTTGGCATTGGGGGGGCCACCAGTAGTTTTCATTCTTGATTGTTGATAATAACTCAGCAGCAAAGTCACTAAGAAAATGGAGCAGATATTACTTGGGTATGAGCCAGAGTGGGCTTACAATTTTGGGTATGAGCCAGAGTTGGAAGATATAATGTTCCCTCTAATTCTATTGATTTTATCTTTGAAGAACACAATACAATTAAAGAAATGTCACGCCCCCGCCTCCACCTCCGCGAACGCGCAGAGGCAGGCGCTCGCGTCCCTGAGCTGCAAGCGCGCACCCACTCCTCCGTCACACCTGTTCCCAATCTGCAATCACGCACCTGTTCCCACTCACCTCATTACCCACAGTATATCCTCTGCTCTCTGTCATTCCTTCCCCACCGGATCATGGTCGATTACTACATGCGCTTCTCAGTTACCTTCGAGTCTTCCTTCTGTTTGGATTTTCCGTGTACCGACTTGTTGCCTGTCCCCGACTTCTCTGCCTGCTCCCTTCCTGTACCTCAGCTGCCAGCCCGTGTGTCGACCATCTGCCCGTCCTTGACTACTCTGCCTGCTCCTCGCCGGTACTTCTGCCGTCCGCCCGTGTACCGACCTACTGCCTGTCCCCGACTACTCTGCCTGCCACCGGTCTGCCCCCCTGCCCCCTGTCTGGGAATCGGTTCCCTGCCTGACTCCAATCGCCCTCTCTGTCTCTCCCCCCTCGCTCTTCCTTTCCGCGATTGGGCCCCCACTCCCGTTCCTGACAAGAAATTTTAAAATGTAATTTCAAAATTATAAAATCTACTTGGATTATACATGAAATGTAGGTTTGGCTATATAAATAAACAATTTGTCATTAAATAAATGTAAAATATAAATGTATATTTTAATATTTTAAATTAGATTTTTTTTTGTAATCATTTGAAATAACTGAAGTTACTCATATTACCCATAAACAAGTATTTGTTTTACAGTGCATGCATCTAACTGTGCGTATATTATTCTCTTATGTTTTGTGTGAAAGAGAAAAATAATCCACTGTTTTATGCAGTGCCACTGTTATTTCAATGAATTTCACCAGTGCAGGACCTTGGCTAACCCTTACTTTTTTAGCTCCATCTTTTTGCACTGATTGTCATACTGTAAAGATTTTACAGCCAGTTAATGTGAGTGGTGTTGGAGTGTTGTATGATGAAACTATATTAGAGAGAGAGGGGGGGAGAGTAAGGAGATTGAATGGCTTTAATGATGATAGCTCACTAACGATGATAGCTGTAATGATGAGCACCGTATTCAAAGCCGGATCAGTCAGTAAGAGTTCAAGCCTGGAAAAGTGACCCTTGTGACTATGTAATTACACTTAGATACACTGTCTTTTTTTATCACTGTCAGCCGTTCTCATTTTGCTTTATCTTGAAATTTTACAAAAATTGGTTGATAAACTTACTGAAATACAAAGGAGAGGGTAACGTTGACAGGCAGTTAGCATAAAACAAAGATACTCAATCTATCAAGAAAGACTTTATTTCACAATGTATTTCAGTCAGTGGTTATCCTAGTAGCTGGCCAAAATGACATGAAACTTTATGAAAGCATGATCCTAAACGATCTATCTGATAACATATTGACGAGTAAAAAGAAAAATGAGGTCACTGACAAGACAAGGAGAAGGAAGCTAGGAGACAGGTGCCCAGGTTATGTGGTGTAGGTAACGACCTGAATCTATGTAAGGATCACTTTCACCACCGTACTATACTATTTGCTCTCACAAAGAGAGGCCTAGCGGTTAGAGCATCTGACCAAAAGTATCTGGTCCCTGAACAAGTAAGGTATAAAATCTGTCTTTCTGTCCATGACAAATGCAGTTAACCCTGATTGCTTTATTGTGACAGCCTCTCCAATTTGGAGGATTGGGTTGAATGTGGAAGCCAAACCTCAATTGAAAACCATCAAAAACCCATCTTAAAGTACTTTAACCTCTGAACCCAAGACAGGGCTGGAAATGAATAATTTATAATGCATTAACTGCTCACTAGATGATGGAAAGTTCCTTTACATGAACAGTCAAGAGCAAGAATAGATGTTGGAATGAGATCTCTGAAGTTCAAGTACACAAGGCCTACAATAATTCTTAGTATCCTCTCAGTTAGCCAGAATCTCTCACAAACACTCAAATGCTTGAACATACCCTGCCGAGGAGGTGCAAAAATGTATATACGCCACAAATTTCAATTCCCCTCTTCATTTGCTGCTCTATGAGACATAGTCTTTCTAGTACTGCAGTGTCTTTATATTCAGGACTAATCGAGCAATGTCTCCATAATATACAGACATGACATTAGGCCTAGTCATTGTGTTTGCCAAGCCAGAGGGAGTCGTAATACTGAGACATTACCTAGTCAGCAGACAATGTAAACTGTAAATCACTGTGTATTATCCCACAAAAAGCAATCATATTGAGAATGTCCATGTGTATCTTGTTATGTTGTTATTTGGAATGAATATTGAAGGTGCTGGTTCCACGGATGCTTGAGAGCGGACACTTTGTAGTATTTTGTATTCTACTCTGGCATGGGGGTATTAAGCTGTGAAAGGAGGGACAGTTAGTAACAGCTTTTGCTGAAGTAATCAATGCGGTTTCAGCTACACGGAAAGCACTGGGAACAGCACAATGTCGTGTCACTACCATAGATGGAATCTAGCAGACACCTCTAACTTTCTGTTTTGCACTAGTATGGCTGTAATATGAGACCGGTAGTAACAGCTTCTGCTGTAATAAGGAATACTGTTTCAGCACCGTATAGATGAACAGCACAGCATCAGCACCGTGGACAGCGCCTATCAGACACCACTATCAAGAAAGATTTGCATGGCTAGCCAAGCTCCAAACAAAGACAAAATGCTAGGATAGTAAGTTTGATTCCCGGTTCTGACCATATGTGAAATGAATGCACTGAAAGTTAATTTGAATGGCTGTAAGTTAATTTGGAATAAAATTTCTGATGATTGGCATTTAATTATAAAATAACAACAGTAGTGTGTGTATGGGATTGTGCTAGGTGTGTCATTCAGGGACTGAAGAAGTTATAAGTAAGGTTTCTGTAATGTTGAAGGAATCTGCTCATGTGTAGACAGGTGCATGCATACATACATACAGGCAGACACCTTTTACCGCAGATAATAATACAAACACATAGGCAATCTGCCTTTCTGTTTTTCCCTTAACATTGAATTAGCATAGCAGACAGATAAAGGATCCTAAATGAGTCCCATAGATGGGAATAGGGTGTCATCTGAGAGGTAATTGTTATGCATCGGCTCTGTATTGTTCAGTCCCGTGTTCAGAGACCTATAATATTACAACAATAATAATCATTATCACCATTACTAGCAGCATATTTCAGTTTGTGCAGCATGGCCCAAAGTGGTTTTATTTTGCTTAATTTGTTTCTCTTTATGGGTTTGTGTACTGTTGAGAACTCCACATAGGCCTGACAATCATCATTAGGCTTACATAACTATGATTATGAATGCAATGAGCCACACAGGTCCTCCCTGGCCATAAGTTTGACATGAACTAGAAATGTGAGTTTACACACACACGCACACACGTTTACATAAAATGTACATTTTGGTAATACAGAGCAATTTCCATGCATTATTAATTGCATAAATTTAGTACCTATAGTACTTTTGTTACATTAGATGGATGAGTCAAGCTGGGGATAATTGAATGAGCCATGCTGAAGATAAATTTGGTGACCATGATGATGATATGTGCCATATTTAGTGACCACAGAGAGTCAGGACACCTGCTTAGTGCCCCATCCAAATTACGTTACCACAGGTACAGGGCTCTAGGGACTTCACTGCTCTAGGGACTTGGACACCAGAAAAGGAACTAGGCAGGCCTAGTTCAGCTGGCCCGCAATTAAAAGTGATAAATGTTGTTGCCCTCACTGGATTCAAACCCAGATCTCCCACGTAAGTGGCTGTGTCTTTAACCACGACACCACGGTGCTATAAATTTGCCCAGTGTCGGTATAGCATCCCGACATTAGATAATTTTGTCACACATTAACATTATGCCAAGTTTGAATATTTCGCTAGACACCATTAAGCATTGCGTTAAACTGACTAGCGTTTCTTATTAAGTTTACCTCCACCACAAATAGCATCTATGAAATGTATGGCTTTTGCCACAGGCCGTTTTAACAGCTTATTAGCCTGTAATAGGCTTACTAGTATCTAACTTACTACTTGAATTTAACACAGCCAAAGCTATTTCATGGCACAAAAACATTAGTTTTCCTTTCATTCGTGAATGACACTGATACAATAACTATCAATATAGGTGATGATAACTAACTTTTTTGTCAAGTGAAAAGACGAATCATGGAAACCCCTACTCTTTTACTGCCCAAGGGGTTTTTATCTAGCCTTTATTACCTCAAAAAACATGCAGATGCATACTTCGAAAATCCACCAGAAATAGTTGCATAACCTTGAACAGTTTTATTTTAGGCTTACAACAACGCAGTTGTAGCCAGCGAAGTTTTTCTCTATCTGGAACAAATCCTGATACATAATTTGCTTTGACTGTGATGAGATTCAAACACAGGACCTATTGGTTGCAGGTCCGCGTCTCTAACCACTACGCTATTTAACAAGGGTCAGCCAGCCAGTCTGTCTGTTTCTGTCTGTCTGTCTGCGCGGTCTGGCAAAAAGGGAAAAGTTACTACTGACCATCCACAAACATTTCCAGCAGCATCTGGTCTTTCATCCAGGGACCAACTAGAACCAACCCTGCTTAGCTTCAGAGGCAAGCTGGCAGTAGTATGTGTATACATTCAAACACACACACTCATTGCCGTCTGCTCTCCCGTATCTGATCTCCTGAGTCTCAGGTAATCAGAGCATGTCAATGAAATCCCCAGATTCATATTCAGGCCATCACCATATCACCCATCTGCACACTGAGCAACCTGCCAGGGTGAAAGCATAGCAAGGAGGACATTAAAGCATCTAAACACCTGTGACAGGTATGTGTGTTTGTGTGTGAGTGTCAGTGCACATAAACGACCTTTGTAAGGTTTGAACCCTATTTGAATGTAAATTTGATTTGTGGATAAACAAAGCTTTTCAAATGTCAATGTGCATCAAAGTGTATATCTGTGTATGCGCTCTTGTACTTGTGCATGTATGTGGGTGTAGCACGCTAATGCACACCATTGCCGCATGTTTAACGTTCCATTATTGGAGCCCATGTTACGCATCTCATCACTTGATTTGGCTCCCCTCTTTCTCCCCTCTCTCCCCCAGCTCTCTCCCTCTTATTCTCTTTCCCGCATTCTGTCCTGCAGCTCTTTTCCTCTATTTCTCTCTCTCTTTCCAAGCCTCCCTCATTCAGAGCCATTGGGAAAACCCAGCACTCCCTCCCCCCTCCAGAGTTCCATACGAACACCAGTCATTACAATGAACATATATAACATGCTTCCTTTTAATGAGAAAATGAACATTCATTATGAATGACTTTAACCAGCACATAAAATGTGAGAGCGTGCATGTATATGTATATTGTGTCTGTGTGTTTGAATAAGCATGCGTGTGTGTCTGAGTATGTGTAAGCAAGCATGCTTATGTGTGTGCACAGTCCATACTTGTGCGTCAAGTATGTGTACACAAGTGTGGGTGTAAGTGTATGTGAAAGGACGGGAGAGTGTTCACTAGCGAGGCGTGGTAATGACTGTTCTAGGACTTTACGACAGTAATGAGTTAGGGAGGATTTTACAGGGCTGTGTACATAATGGGAGGCATATGGTGACAGTTCTCAGTGAGAGGCAGTCCCTTTAATGGGGTTTACAGAGGCAACAACACTGAACAGAATGGGTGGGACAAGACCCCATATAACTGCACACCAGACTGCAAGCAAACAGTGGTCTTCCATCTGTTATGAAATCAAGTGAGACTGCATGCTTAGGCCCAAGGGGTGGATGGATGGATGAATGGAACAAACAAATAAATGCGCCTACTCATCCACGCATTCATCCATTCCTCCATCTCACTCTCATTCTCTCTGTACCAATGTCAGTCCAAGTTTCCTGCACAACAGTATATAGGGTTGCACTGTACTACCTGGGGGAAAGTACAGCATCCCTCCTTCCGTTTTGTCTGCAGTAAAGAGGTCAGTGGAAACCAGGCCATGGAGGATAGAAAAGGGACGGTGTCATTGGTACAGTCAAAAACACTGATTTAACAAAGTAATTTTTTTCCCACTATATTGTGATTCATTTATTGTCACATGCCCACATGTCCAATTTTGACATATTTGGCATATTTATATTTTTACTGCATAACATATTGAATGTGCCCTTTCAGGTTTTAGAAGAGGAGATCGCTAAAAGCAACCACTTGTTCATATAAGCTGGTAGCATACATCATACACTGATGGTGGTAGTCACTAATTTTTGTTTCTATAATGTAGTTTATTGGTGACAATGACATAACATACTGCATTTTGGAGTTGACAGTCATACAAAAGACACTAGCCTATATTTTGTTGGATGGGTGGCAATGTAGGAGATTTGTAATCTTTCTCACGTTTCCATGGCCATTGTTTTGGTCAAGTCAAATTGAACTCCTCTGACTGAACCTACTAAATGAGTATGCGGAGAATCACTCCAGATCAAATCAATACAGAGACAGACATTAGACAATATTAAATAGTATTTTTCACCTTTTTAAAGGCTTGCCTGAAATAACATTACCATCTGCTGTCACTTGAAAGGGTAGAAAGAGATTTAGAGAGGAGAGAACGATTAAGAGTGAAAGAGTAAATATAAATCCTTTATGGTTCACGCTGACAAAGTGATGAAAGAGACACAGTCGGTTCACACACGTCCATGTCGCATAAAGTCTATGGAGTTCTTATGGAGTCCGTTTACACCAACCAAAATTAAGCCGCTCCAACACACCTGATGACTTGGAAGTTGTTCATGGTCAGATCATGGAAGCTGTTCATTTTCAACACCATGGCTAGCTTCAGTATAGCTTGTTCAATTCTTTCTCAGCAAGGACTGGCCTTTTCTACCATGTCGATACTGAAAGAAAACAACCCTGGGAGGTGATTGACTGCTTGGCAGTGAAAAGAATAGCAAAAAGAAAATGGGTAAAAAACTGATAAAGGCTACCTGAGATGAGACTCATTCATCTGTCTATTTTTAAACTTGTCAAGCAACAGATTGGTCCTGCCAGGTGTCCCATCCATCTTTCTGCAAACACACACACACTGCCCCCTGGCCAGTATCCAGCGAGGCCCACAATAGACACACATCCATTACTGGGTTTGAAACACACATTAGACCACACAAAATAAAGCAAAACTCCAAGTGTATTCATGGCAGTCGTGCATGTTTATCTGCGCGATTACAATCTAATAATCACAACACTGCTGTCACATCACAGAAGTTCCAAACTGCTTTGATGTGCTAAACAGACTGAGAAACGAGAGCTCCACATATCCCACGTCTCATCTGAAATTACATTTGGTTGCGTTCTTTGCCATGGCTTGTTTGAAAATAAGACAGGAAAATCTCAATGTGACCTCTCTTAAATAAAGAATGGATAAAAAAAAATGTCTCCAATGCCGTTGTCTGAGAGTTAACCTCATGTAAGTTCACAATCCACAAACAGTTTGAACTAACCGGATCAATCTTATCAACTTTCTTGTTATTAGTATCAGGGTCACTGGAGTAGGGTTCGACTGAAAACAAGGAGACAACTGAGGTATATACTATAAAGACAGTTGAAGAAAGAAAGTGAGAGATAGCGAAATTAAAGGCTCAGATGATGAATAGAACTATGAGTAGTACCAAGCTACATCTCTGGCAAAGCTTTAAGGAGGGAAAGGAGCTAAAGAAATGACTGGGTCCCTATGACATTCTGCCAAATCAAAGTGCCGTCTCCCTCATTCATCTGCAGAGCAACTCCTAGCCTCTTTAATCAGGAAAAAAAGCCTTCTCCAGCATACCACTGGTGAGAGAGAGGCTTTTAATATTCTTTAGAGTTAGGTTTGTATATGCATCACTTTTTAGAGTCAATCCAACCACTAGGGGTCTGTACTGCACAATCATGATGGGGAATCTGGCAATAATGACAGCAGGGAACTAGACAAGATTTTTTAAACAACATGTATTTCACCCAGAACCTTAAAACTCTAATCCTAAAATACATTCTTTGCCAGTCGTACTGAGTACTGAGTCAATCTAGTTGGGGTGAGTCAGCTAAATTAAAGATCTATCTCTCTTGTCGTCTATTAGTGAGACTGGACGGCGGATGTACAGAAAGAGCGAGAGAGAGACAGAGACAAATACGTCATATGCCCAAACAATTAACTGTTTGAATGTAAGTACATCTGTGTTTGTGTTCAGTTCCAAGAGAGATTAAGAAAACATAGCAGCCAACAAACAAACAAAAAGATTTAGAGACTACATCTTACAACATTATTATTTATCTGCTAACAGCCAAGAGACGTTTTCTTGTACCATTTGTCATCATTTGATCAAGTTGACAATGTTTAGTGATTATTAGTGCCATAAAAATGTTAGCTAGCATGTCATGAATTACCATTTCTGAAATGTCAGTGGAAATATTAATATTTTCTGATGGTTGGTTAGTGACCAACAATTGTAAAAATATGACCCCACGAAAAATATGACCCCTTATATTTCCTTTTTATTTGGGTTACAAACGACACATCATAGCCTCCTCTGAAGTGTTTCCTTGAAAGCTAACTACCTTGCCTACCTTCTGATAAAGAAAAAATAGACAGACCAACTTTTCATTGCATAGTACACTGCGTGTGGACAATAAAATCAGATGAAAATCAGGATTCTTTAACCAAATCTTTTTTCCCCATTACTGCAGCCAAAATGTCTTCGTTTGTTTTACAGATTTATCTTGTCTTTTAGGTCAATCAATCAATCAATCAAATTTATTTATAAAGCCCTTTTTACATCAGCAGTTGTCACAAAGTGCTTTTACAAAACACCCGGCCTTAAAACCCCAAGGAGCAAACAACAGTAGTGTTGAATTTCAGTGGCTAGGAAAAACTCCCTAAGAAGGCCGAAATTTAGGAAGAAACCTAGAGAGGACCCAGGCTCAGAG
>JACXGI010011401.1:0-25070 GCA_016801175.1 Esox masquinongy | reverse complement strand
CCCTGACCCACACCGAGGCTGTCGAATTAAATCTGACCTGACTACGATACACCCCGCCCCTCCCCCACCCACTCCAAGGCTGTCGAATTAAATCTGACCTGACTACGATAGACCCCGCCCCTCCCCCGACCCACACCGAGGCTGTCGAATTAAATCTGACCTGATAAATTTACTTACGACCGTCTTACCGGCTCTTTACATTTCCTGAGTAAAAGGAAAAATGCTGTACACCCTAAATGCCACCCTATTCCCTACAGCACCACTATGGCCAAAGGTAGTGCACTATGGATCCACTGTGTTGGCATTTGGGACATACCCCCGGCTATTTCACAGTGGTGTGGCTGATTGATGAGATGCTCAATCACTGATGTGACACTTCAATAGTTCAACACTTCAGTAGTGAACCTTTTATTAGAGAATCAGACCATTAGAATGTGTTACGACTGACCCTGACTTAAAACTATTCTCCTTTGTCTCTCTCTTGCTTCTAAAGCACCCTCCCTCCCTCCCTCCCTGTGTCTAATAGTAGGTATAATTAATGTCTGCCCGTGTGTGTGTGTTCATTGTTGGATGGGCAGTCTTTCTCTTCCTACCCCCATCTAATGGTGTCCATCGCTCTTTTTCATAAATCACTGCTTTGATTGCATGACTGCATATTCTACCATGCAAATATCAGAATTTCTCAGTGTTTCATGTTCAATTCTTTGTGGGTTTGCATGATCTGAGAGAAATACGTATCTCTAACGTGGTCATACATTTGTCAGGATGTTAGGAAGTGCAGCTCCTTTCCACTTAATTTTATGGTCAATGGCCTTTTTGAGGCTTCTCTGTCTAGCAAGGCCATGCTCAGTTACTGTATGCATACTGAAGGCATTTCTTAGTTTTAGATAAGTCACATACAGTGGATATAAAAAGTCTACATACCCCTGTTAAAATGCCAGGTTCTTGTGATGTAAAAGAATGAGACAAAGATAAATCATGTCAGAACTTTTTCCACCTTTAATGTGACCTATAACGTGAAAAATTCAATTGAAAAACAAACTGAAATCTTTGAGGGGGAAAAATAAAAAATAAAAAACTCAGAATAACCTAAGTGTGCACACACTTAGGTTATTGCATAAGTGTGTACACCCTTAAACTAATACTTTGCGAGGACATCTCCAGTGCACAGCCCTCTTCAGATCACCCCACAGATGTTCAATTGGATTCAGGTCTGGGCTCTGGCTGGGCCATTCCAAAACGTTACTCTTCTTCTGGTGAAGCCATGCTTTTGTGGATTTCGATGTGTGCTTTGGGTCGTTGTCGTGCTGAAAGGTGAACTTCCTCTTCATCTTCAGCTTTCTAACGGACGCCTGAAGGTTTTGTGTCGAAATTGCCTGTTATTTGGAACTGTTCATAATTCCCTCCACCCTAACTAAGGCCCTGGTTCCAGCTGAAGAAAAACAGCCCCAAAGCATGATGCTGCCACCACCATGCTTCACAGTGGGTATGGTGTTCTTTGGGTGATGTGCAGTGTTGTTTTTGCGCCAAACATACCTTTTGGAATGTGTGAGTGCTAGAACAAAAACAAAAACGCGCACCCCTTGGGGTCCCCAGGACCAGGTTTGGGAAACACTGCATTAATATGTGTACAAGATATGGTGACTTTAGAACTATAGCCTTCTTCGACCATGTAATAACAGGCTTGTTTCAGAAAAGACAGGATCATGCTTTTCTAAATGCTTTTGTCCATTAACATGCTATCAAGGATAACACCATGCTGTTTATCTACACTAGACGTACAGAAGTATGGGGCCAGAAGGCAAACTAATGGTTAGAGCATCCAGTTACCAAAATGTTGCTGGATTGAATACCTGAACAGACAACATGAGGAATCTGTTATTCTGTCCATGAGCAAGGCAGTTAACCCTAATTGCCTCCAAGGTCATTGCTGTTAAACAGAATGTGCTCTCAGTCAACTTGGCAGAAATAGAAATTGAGTTAGGATATATCATGTACAGCTCACTGAAATACATCTGCAGCTGACACATTATTAATCAACAAGTACTCTGTACAACCGTACAACAGTTCATTACTCAAAACGACTATTATACAGTGTATACATACTAATCAGAAATAAAACCGATAATGGTACACGTTGATACATGAAGAAGTATATAGATCAGTGATCAATAACAATAGGTCAGTAATGATCGGTGGTCCCGTGTTTTCGGAATCCTTGTGGATAAAGAATGCGTGAATGTAGGCACAAAAGAGCTTAAAGGGGCAATGTACTCGTTTTACTACTTGCATAAATACAAGCATTCATGATCAGAAGACATCAGTTTATGTTTTAAGTTAGTGTTTCAAATGCTATTTTCCACAAAATAGATCAGAATGTCTGAGACACTCCGCATTCACACTTTCAGAGCGGTCCATCTATCAGTTTGCAGTGACTCATACCTTATCCTCGTTATAGACACTTGCAGTATTCTCCGTCCCACCCTAAACCACCCTGGCCTAACTAATATTATACTGGTGTGGTTCAGTAAGGGAAGACAAGCTTGGTGACCACAGTTATCTCAGGGAGATTTCCATCTCTCGTCTGCAGAGTGGAAGAATCCATGGCTGTCATCTGGGAACCATAAATCCTGTGATTAGGATCAACACATTGGCCTGGCATATGCAAGTGTTCCAAAGCACCGCCCACCTCCCCCAGCAGACACACACATTCAGGCCCTTCCAATACACACACACATGCACCCACACACACACACTGAATATGGTGCTGATGAGATGCGTAGGATGCTTTGATTCGGGCATTACAGACAGATGGTGTGTTTGTTTGTTTGTGTGTGTGTGTGTGTGTGTTTGTGTGTACCATAAAAACAACAACAACATTATTCAGTCAGGCAAGTGTGTAATGTAGCTAAGGACAGTAGTTGAGGTCAGGAGATGTTTAGGAAAGGAACAAAAACGTGACAGTAGACACCCTCATTGGACTTCTCCACATTGTACTGTGTTACAACAGGAAATCGAAAGGAATTTAATTAGGAGTTTAAGTCAATAATGCCAAACTGAAAACAAAATCAACAATTGTTCTACAACCCTGTTTCCAAAAAAAGTTGTGAGGCTGTGTAAAATGTAAATAACAGAATGCAATGATGTGCAAATCATTTAAACACTATATTCAATAGAAAATAATAAAAAGACAATATGTCTAATGTTGAAACTGAGACATTTTGTTGTTGAAAAATATATGCCCACTTCGAATCTGATGACAGCAACTTGTTTCAAAAAAGTTGGGACAGAGGCAACAGAAGACTGGAAAAGTTGTGTAATGATAAAAAACTAAACCTGGTGACATATCACACAACTAATTTGGTCAATTGGTAACAGGTCAGTAACATGATTGGGTATTAAAAGATGATTCCAGAGAGGATGGGTCTGTCAGAAGTATAGATGGGAAGGGGTTCACCACTCTGTGAAAGTCTGCATGGGCAAATAGTGCAACAATTTAAGAATAATGTTTCTCAGTGTAAAGTTACAAAGATTTTGGGGATCTCATCATCTATGGTACATGTAGCATCCCTGGTTATAGATGGTCTCTCAAACTGATGGTTCACAGCCTTTCTTTTATTTGACATCTTGTGTTGTGAACACACCGTAAGAGCTACAAAGGATGCAAATACATTCATTAGTAAATCTTGTAACTTTATAGCCTAACATTGTAGCTAATAACCAAGACATGAGTTTAGCAGTAGCAACCTCTATTAGCTTAGACTATAGCGCACAGTAACTTACAAAACATGAAATATTAACAAATGAACTTAGACATCATTAATCAAACAAACCTTGTTCCCTCATTAACCAGGTGCTAAAGAACCGTTTATATCACTTATTATATCTCACTTTCACTCATATTCACTCGAAAGTATTATAGGCTACACGTGAGGAGTGCGTGCTGTTTTTCCAACTTTCTTTTCTGCCGCTAGTTCCGTCGCACAGTCAATTCAAAATAAAATTAAATACCATATAAATCAAATACCATAGGCAAAACACGAAACAAAGCACTTAAAACATTTGCACCTTGTGCCGTCAATTACAGTACATAATATCATTAAAAGATTCAGAGAATCCGGAGACATTGCTGTATGCAAGGGACAAGTAGTATAAATTACTGCATGGGATCAGCAACACTTCCGAAAACCATTGTCTGTGAACACAGTACGTCGCTGCATCCACAAATGCAAGTTAAAGCTCTATCATGCAAAGAAGAAACCCAGGCCAGCTGACAGTCTTGCCTGGGCCCGGGACGAGATAATTTTAGATGGGCCCTTTAATGTCAACCCAATGTCAGTTCTGGGCCCCCCCCCCACCCTGGGCCCGGGACAACAGACCCGTTTGTCCCCCCCTATCGGCGGGCCTGAAGAAACCATATATGAACAAGATCCAGAAATGCTGCTGCCTTCTCTGGGCAAGAGCTCATTAAAGATGGACTAAGGCGAAGTGGAAAAATGTCCTGTGGTCTAACAAATCAAAATTTGAAAATATTTTTGAGAATCATGGATGTGGACTAAAGAGGAGAGGGACCATCCGGCTTGTTATGAGCGCACAGTTCAACATCCGTGATGGTATAGGGGTGCATTAGTGCACATGGCATGGGTGACATTAATGGTGTCTGTGAAGACACCATTAATGCTGAACAATATATGTAGGTTTTGGAGCAACATATACCTGCCATCCGGACTGCATCTTTTTCAAGGAAGGTCTTGCTTATTTCAACAAGACAATGCCAAACCACATTCTGCATGTATTACAACAGCATGGGTCTGTAGTAAAAGAGTCCAGGTGCTAAACTGGCCTGCCTGCAGTCCAGACCTTCACCCATTGAAAACATTTGGTGAATAATGAAACAAAAAATATAACAAAGGACACCCCAAACTGTTGAGCAGCTGATCTCCCGTATCAAGCAAGAATGGGAAAACATTTCACTTTCAAAACGGCAGCAATTGGTCTCAAACGCTTACAGAGTATTGTTAAAAGAAGAGGTGATGCAACACAGTGGTAAACATGCCCTGTTCCAACTTTTTTGAAATATGCTGCTGGCATAAAATTCTATATAGGTTTGTATTTTTCCAAAAAAAAGAACGTTTCTCAGTTTCAACATTTGATATGTTGTCTTTGTACTATTTTCAAATAAATATAGGGATACATGATTTGCACATCATTGCATTCGGTTTCTATTTGCAATTTACGCAGTTTCCCAACTTTTTTCCCTTTCTTTTTTAGCCCGGAGGATGCAGCGTACATGATTCCCAAAAATAATTTTGATATGTCAGACCACAGGACAGTTGTCCACTTCGTCTCAGTCCTTATATGAGCTTGGGTCCAGAGAACATGGCTGCATTTCTGAATCTGGTTTATCTGGTTTCTTCTTTACATGGTAAAGTTTTAACTTGCATTTGTGGATGCAGCTACAAACTGTGTTTACAGACAATGGGTTTCGGAAGTGTTCCTAAACCCATGCAATGAAGTCCACTACAGAATGATGTCTGTTTTTGATGCAATGAGGGTCCTAAGATCACAGCCATCTAATATTGGTTTTCGGCCTTGTCCCTTGCGTACAGAGATTTCTCCGGATTCTCAGAATCTTTTAATGATATTATGTACCCAATCATGTTACTGACCTGACGCCAATTACCCTAATTAGTTGTGAGATGTTCCACCAGGTTCTTTTTCCCTGTATTTTGTTTCCCCTGTCCCAGCTTTTTTGAAATGTGATCCTGGCATCAAATTCAAAGTGGCCTTATATTTTTCATGGAATAATATAATTTTTCAGTTTCAACATATGATATGTTGTCTTTGTACTATTTTCTATTAGGGTTTAAATGATTTGCACATGTTTGCATTCTGCTTTTATTTCCATTTTACACATCGTCCCAACTTTTTTGGAAACAGGGTTGTAGAACATATCCCAAAAATCTAAAACAGGCATATAATTTGCAAGTACAAGATGGAAGAGAGGCAGAAAGAAATCAAACTTGGCTAAAGTTTGCCAGATGGCATGTTTGAGACCAAGCAGAAGACTATGGTCATGATGCTAAGTGCTATATTTGGCACAAGCCTGACACCTCACATCATCCTGAAAACACCATCTCTACTGTGAAGCATGGTGGTGGCAGCAGCATGCAATGGGGATGCTTCTCTACAGGTCCTGGGAGACTGGTCAGGATTAAGGAAACCCTGACAGCCTATACGTCTTTCACATTGTCATCCATGACTAATAGTATGGAAACTTAACATCACTAAGGTCTCCAAGAATCAAGAGTTATTTCTAGTTACATACAGGACCATAGTCTGGCCTTCATTTCTCCAGGCCAAAAATTTCTTTAGGATCATCATGATTTGGAACAATCCTATAATCCTATATTTCTACTGGAGTTTTCTCTTGGATCTTTTACTGTGCATTTTTTATAGAAACCAATCCTACTCCGATTTTTTCTGGGGTTTTCTTACGGGATTTTTGTAGGACACAGTCCTATAAGACTACAGTAAAATGGCACTTTACAACTGTAGTTAAAAAATATTAATCAGTGCAGCTTTTGTAAGGGAGGAGGTGTTCCTTTTTAAATCCTGTCTATCTAACCGAGTGGCTGGAGAACAACTAGTGAACCAGGATGGAGAGGGATGAGAGTCCAAGACAGAGTCCAAGGCATGGTGGGTTAAAACATATACAAAAACATAAGACATTCATTATATTCTGTTTGCTGTGGTTTTGAACTTGGATTGGATCTTGATCTTCAAGGACAAGCTGAGAGAAGCAAGCCCAAGAATGTCTGTCAGAAGTGGATAATGACTGCAGGCGGTGTTTGGGTCAACTGTGATGTTAGGGCCTCAGATGTTTAGAAATGTTTTTCTAATTCAATATATAATTGTTCACTAATTGTTCACTGATTCGATGAGGCTACTGCCAGTGATTGTCCACCACCAGTCTGCCAATCCCTTCTCAAGAGACCAGAGGGTCATTCATTTACATGAAGTCACCATGGTTACATGGAGATTGATGGGGAACAGGTGAACCTTGAATGCCACTCCCTAAAGACTGGGTGTTTGTACTGACACATATTGCTAAATAATATGACATATGAATAGTGACATTTGGCTTGTTCAGTTGTGTATGGTTTGCAAATGTTCCTGTTTTCTAAAATCTGACGATTTCTACCTAACGGGTCGGGACTGACATGGCAGACTCTCAGCACTGCAGGTCAACAGGTTCTACCCAATTATATTGATCCTCTGGGACAATCACAGGTATTCTGTCAGTTTGGACTGTGTCCCCAGCAGAGGAATGTATACAACCCATAGTTTAGCAGACACCTGGAACAGAAACGCTGAAAGACAGTTGACATATTTAATAGGATGTTTATAGGTGTTAATGTCATGGGATGTGTGCAGTGTTGGGAGGATATGTGTGCTGAATGACAGTTGACATATTTAATAGGTTGTTTATAGGTGTTAATGTCATGGGATGTGTGCAGTGTTGGGAGGATATGTGTGCTGAATGACAGTTGACATATTTAATAGGATGTTTATAGGTGTTAATGTCATGGGATGTGTGCAGTGTTGGGAGGATATGTGTGCTGAATGCGATTAACATGTTATACACATGTTACAGACTCATCACGGGGTCGTTATCATGTTACACTACGTTAAACACGTTAACTCTTCCAATCATTTGTTGCACCTGTTTTTTTTGACTGGTTCCTGAGACCACTCCCCCAATTTCCTTTCATAAAATGATTCAGAATTTATTTTAGTTTAGGGCTGCAACAATTAATTAATTGAAATCGCTAAAATCGATAACAAAAATAGTTGACAAAGAATTTCATTATGGATTAGTTGGTTCTACATGGAGCGGGGAAAATCATATGGTTACAGTTGTCAGCTATTAACCTATTCTGAAATAAGTGACTGCTTTTTATAATCGATCTGTGTTAGTTTGGCATCATTCCGTAAGTTATGCATTGAAGTGAAAAATATGTTTTTGAGCAGTGAATTAACGTAACGGTCGCTGTAGAACACTAAAACAGGTTGGCTAATTGTGCATGTGGAGTTGGTTCACAGGGGAGAACGCTAAGTAAGCATTCCCCAGATTATACTGATTCAATAGGTTACGCCTTGAGTGTCGTAGAAACTTCAATCAAAATACATGATGTTTTCTGTGCACTTCAGGCTGTATTTCGGCTATTTTTCCAAGCTGCCTGTTATGAGATTTTCAGCCATTTCTTACCTTTCATTTCCTTATTTTTTAAATTGATTTCTTTATTAGACTTTATTTTTCCACATACTTTCTATTTGTTTTACTACCACTATCAGGATTTTTCACGTTTGAAATGGACCCAGTTCTGGGATGATCATTACTTTTTTCCAATTTTCTCGAGTGTAGGTGGGAATCAAACACACCGTCCTGGCTTTGCCAGAGCTCTGCTCTACAGATTTTAGAGAAAGAAAGAGATGGATGAGTCAGACAAGACCTAGTTTTATCAAATCATGTGAGATTGATAAAGAGGAAAAAAGGAACAAGTTAAAGAAGAGTTTAACAGAACTGCCTGAAATCAGGTTCTGTGTGGTGTGGTGCAAGCTTTTGCTTCTGCCTTTCTTGACTTGTATTTTAATGGCAAAACATTTTCAAAGGTTGAAATATCAATTCCTTTCAAAGTACAACTGTCATTCATCTTCCATCTCACCTTCCCTCTCCTCTCTATCCTCGCTCTCTCTCTCTGTTCCCTTCTTTCTCTCCTCAGCGGGTGGTTATATGCTATAACCCTTCCCTCCTCCCGTCTCTCTGGGCCCGATGGCGAAGCGAGGAGTAGAGACCAGAGAGAGGTCAAAGGACAAATCATTAAAAGTAAGTGAATGTCATCTCTAGGTTCTTGCCCTCTTGTTCCTGCTTAACACACACCCACAGCTAATGTTACACATGCATGCATATAAGCTCTAGTGTACACACACACACACACACATACACACTCACATACACACACACACACACCCTCCTTAGGCCCCCTGCAGTCCTGAAGGCCTTAATGAGACCACACTACAGGGAAACTTTACACAGTCTGAACTTTAGATGTAAAGAGTGTGGAACAGACGGAGGGAGAGAAAGGATCAGGAGAAATAGAAAGAGAGGGGACAAAGAGTGAGAGGGGAAGGGAGTAGGGGAGAAAGAGGGAGAGAGGAGGTGAGAGACCGAGAGATGTCCACTGCCAAAACTGGACACTGAAAGTGACAATAAACAAAAGCAAAAACTAAACTATGATTTACCCAAAGAAAGGTCGACCCCAAATAAATGAAAAAATCATCATCCTGAGAGAGGTCAACATGGACGAGGTCAACATGGACCACACCTCTTCACCCTGGTAGAGATTAACATGGACCACACCACTTCACCCTAGCAGAGGTCAACATGGACCACACATCGTCACCATACTAGAGGTCAACATGGACCACACCTCTTCACCCTAGTAGAGGTCAACATGGACCACATCTCTTCACCATAGTAGAGGTCAACATGGACCACATCTCTTCACCCTAGCAGAGGTCAACATGGACCACACCTCTTCACCCTAGTAGAGGTCAACATGGACCACACCTCGTCACCATACTAGAGGTCAACATGGACCACACCTCTTCACCCTAGTAGAGGTCAACATGGACCACATCTCTTCACCATAGTAGAGGTCAACATGGACCACATCTCTTCACCATAGTAGAGGTCAACATGGACTACACCTCATCACCCTAGTAGAGGTCAACATGGACTACACCTCTTCACCTCTAGGAGAGATCAAACTGAATCACACTTAACAGTTAATACGTTTTAAGATGGTTTGTTTCACCTATTGTTTGTAACACACACAAACAAGTTTGTTTTCCTATCCGATCTGGGAACCAGATAAATCATTCCCTATCTTTCCCTAAACCATACCCTAACCTTAATCTCAATAACCTAAACTTCACCTAACCCTAACACCTAATACTAACCCCTAATGCCTAAACCTGAAAATAGACCAAATGCTCACCGTAGCCACTGTTTTAGGTTTTATCCTCCACATGACCCCTAAGTACAGTAGGATTGGGACTTGCAAAATAACTTGTCTGGACCCCACTGGTACAAACAGATGTGGACACACACTCACACACTCACACAGAGACAGACACACACACACACACACACACACACATATACACACAGAGACACACACTCGCTTACTGACTAATGATGATCTTCAGATGAACAGACAATTATAGACTAAGGAAGAGAGAGAGAGAGGCCATTCATTTACCAGAGTAATGTGGTTATTTAAGCAGAGTCCCAAATGACATTCTATTCCCTACAGGCTTGTGCACTAGTCCAACTTACTGTTTAGGGAGTAGGTTGCCTTTTGGAATGCACTTTAGACAAATCTGATTGTAAGGCCTAAATAATTAGTGTCATTATCCTCAATGATACGAAACTGATTTTATCTGGAGTTTTATGGAAATGGTTTCATTTGGATGTGAAAGAAGCAATCATTCCCAGAGCTTAATAGACAGCAACGTAAACATCTTTTTTTTCTGTTCATGTTTAATATCAGAAATTCTTCCTTTCAATCATTCACTCTTTATCTCTCATTTCATTATTATTTTTTTTAAATTAAATGGCTTTGTTGGCATGGAAATCATTCGTGTACATTGCCAAATTAAGTGGAAATCTAAAATGAAATAAAAATGCAAAATAAGAAACATTTTGCCAGTTTGTCATGACAGTGGGTCAGAAATCGTACTGTTGAGACTGCACATTGTGTTATTTCACCATCAGATATGGAGGTTTATCAATGTTTGATTTTATTTAAAATTATTTGTGTGTTTGTATGATCTGAGGGAAATACTGTACATGTGGTCATACATTTGCCAGGAGGTTAAGAAGTGCAACTCCCATTACTGAGATGATTTGTCAGGGTCCAGCTCTGACAGAACTTCTACAGAAGATCTGGGTGCTACTGTAGGACCTACCAGGTGGGAGACTGAAGATCTGGGTGCTTCTGTAGGACATACCAGGTGGGAGACTGAAGGTCTAGGTGCTTCTGTAGGACATACCAGGTGGGAGACTGAAGGTCTGGGTGCTTCTGTAGGACCTACCAGGTGGGAGACTGAAGATCTGGGTGCTTCTGTAGGACCTACCAGGTGGGAGACTGAAGATCTGGGAGCTTCTGCAGACTGCACACATTTGATTTCCGTGTCCTAGGTGAGGCCAACATTTTTTTTTGAGGAGTGGGGTTCACACTAACATCCCTTTCCCAATCTCCCCCTCTCTCTTTCATTTTTAAGGGCTTTTTGGCATGGGAGAAATTTGTTTACATCATGTACTAAAGCCCTTGCCTTAATGCCCGTCAGTTACTACATTTAAGCTTTATTCATAATATGGTTCATCGCTGAATTTACACAAACCCAGTTTCAACCAATCATTCTGTGATCCTGTTGAAAGTGGCTCCAAGCTGTTTCAAAAACTGGTAATGTGTGCGTTAAAATACTAGTACATAATGTTCTACAAATCCGCTTACATTGTACAACATCATATCGAAGCGCTAAGTCTGTAGTACGATATTATCCTCAATTATCTGACAGGTAACGTTAGCTCCTGGTTTAAATGTAAGCCGGCTAGGTTACGTTTACTTTGATGTTCATGTGCTGAGACGGTTACTAATTGCCATATACTAATGTTATTCTTAGCCTCGTGGGTATATATATATATATATATATATATATATACTTTTTTGGAAACGGGGTTGTGTGTATATATATGTGGGTATATATATGTGTGTGTATATATACATATACACATACAACCCTGTTTCCAAAAAAGTTGGGGGGCAGTGTAAAACACAAAGAAAAACAGAATGCAATGTTGGCCAAATGATTTTTAACCGCATATTCAATAGGTAATAGTACCAAGAGAACATATCAAATGTTGAAACTAAGAAATGTTATTGTTTCATGGAATATATGCTCACTATGAATTTGATACCAGCAACACGTTTAAAAAAAGCTGGGACAGAGGCAACAAAAGACTGGAAACGTTGTATAATACAAAAAAACTAAACCTGTTGGAACATCACACAGCTAATTAGATCAATTGGCAAAAGGTCAGTAACATGATTGGGTATTAAAAGATCATTCCAGAGAGGATGGGTCTGTCAGAAGTGAGGATGGGGAGGGATTCACCACTCCGAGAAAGACTAAGTGGGCAAACAGTGCAATCCTTTTAAGAATAACGTATCACAATGTAAAATTGCAAAGATTTTGGCGATCTCATCATCTACGGTACATAAAATCATTAAAAGATTCAAATAATCTGGAGTAATCTATGCATGCAAGGGACAAGGGCGAAAACCAATATTGGATGGCTGTGATCTTCAGGTCCTCAGGTGGCACTGCATTAAAAACAGACATGATTCTGTAGTGGAAATCACTGCATGGGCTCAGGAACACTTCCAAAAACCACTGTCTGTGAAAACAGTACGTCACAATATCCCGAAATACAAGTTAAAACTCTACCATTCAAAGAAGAAACCATACATAAACAACATTCAGAAACGCATGTGAACGCTCTGGGCCCGAGCTCAATTTAGATGGACAAAGGTGAAGTGTAAAACTTTCCTGTGGTCTGACGAATCAAAATTTGAGATTCTTTTTGGGAATCATGGATGCCGTGTCCTCCAGGCAAAAGTGGAGAGGGACCATTAGCTTGTTATCAGGGCACAGTGCAAAAGCCAGCATCCGTGATGTATGGGGGTGCATTAGTGCACATGGCATGGCTGACTTGCAATTCTGTGAAGGCACCATTAATGCTGAACAATATATACAGGTTTTGGAGCAACATATGCTGCCATCCAGACTGTGTTTTTTCGGGATGGCCTTGCTTATTTCAGCAGGAAAATGCCAAAACACATTCTGCATGTATCACAACAGCATGGCTCTGTAGTAAATGAGTCCAGGTGCTAAACTGGCCTGCCTGCAGTCCAGACCTGTCCCCTATCGAAAACATTTGGTGCATTATGAAATGACAAGTATAGCATAGGAGCTGCAATCCTATATCAAGCAAATATGGGACAAGATTCCACTTTTAAAACTACAGCAATTGGTCTCCACAGTTTCCAAACACTTACAGTTTGCATTTAGAGTGCTCTTAAATGAGGAGGTGATGCAACACTTTGGTAAACATGCCCCTGTCCCACTGTCCCAGGTTTTTTGAAACGTGTTGCCTGCATCAAATTGAAAATGGACATGTATTTTTCCAAAAACAATTAAACTTCTCAGTTTCAACAATTGACACATTGTCTTTGTACAATTTTCAATTAAATATAGGGATAAATGATTTGCACATCATAATGCCAGTGTCAGGTCCTGGCTGTGGGCCTCTAGGCATCTCTATGTGCCTGGGGGCCACAGTCAGGGCCTGACCGTAGGGGTGCCTCTAGGCATCTCTACGCTGCTGTTTTGGTTGTCCCCAATTAGAGGTTGTTTCTTCTGTTGGTTCGAAGAAGTAATAAAAGGATGTTTCCCATTACTTGCCCTGCGCCTCATGTTCTGCCTACCCTTCACCGGGACAGAATGGTCCACTCGATCAGGACCAAGCAGAGTTTGGTCTAGCCCAGGATCCAGTCCGGCATCCAGGGCGGCGGCGACACCCCAAAGCAAAAGCCCAGAAGACCCCCCATATGTTTTTTTTTTTTTTTTTGGGGGGGGGGGTTTTGGGGCTGGAGGGTCGAGAAGTGGAGCCCCTGCCGCCCCTCTCGTGGGGGCTCGTTGGGGAGCCCCTGCAGCCCTGGGAGCAAGATCACTTGGAGGAGGACGACGAGGTGGTGGAGGGCTTGGCTGCCGCTGAGGCCCCCCAACCAGGGAGACCCTGCAGCAGTGGAGGATGAAGAGGCCTTAATGTTTCATAGTGTAGTGATTCAGACTCACCATGAGTCCCAAATGACACCCTATTCTCCTTGTACTGCTCTACCTCCCGCCAGCGCCCTTGGGGGTAAGGTGACATCTCCAAAGCACTTACTGTTCCATCATAAGGCCTATAATGATCCCTTTATGAAAGTCCCACCCTTCAAACTCTCACATGCCATACTAATAAAGTCTAAAAGGTAAATAAATCAATGTTTAATTAAATATATTCCATAGAGGGATAATAACAGACTAATTTTAGCAGGAAAATAGGGTAGTCCCTCTGTAAATCCTTCTGCAAGTCAAAATTAGTTATTACAGGGAGTTAGCCTGGGGAAAAAGTAACTTCTGCTATCTTACACCTTGGTGTATGTGTGTGTGTGTGTGTGTGTGTGTCAGCATTATAAATGCCACCACAGTTCTGAGGTGGAAGCAGAGATAATGACAAAAGACACATTAATAACTTAAAATGATCCTGTTTATATTTATATGTGGTAGTTAACGCTGGGGGCAAAAGTCGAGAGGTGTGGTACAGGAGAGGGGAGACTAGAGGAATGATGGGCAGGAGTGATGGAGGAGAGAAGGAGACGGAGAGCAGGAGAGGGGACGGAAGAGAAGAGGAGAAATAGAGGGGAGGGAGGAGAGGCGTGTAGAGGAACCTTGGTACAGGGGCGCAGAGCCCGGGTTGTTTTGGGACCAGAAACTAAACCCTGGAATAGCACCAATCTGCCAGAACTACCGGGCAGTGTCCACCTGATGTGTTCAATGTCTTTAGGAGGACATGGGCATTACGAGTTGCTCATTGAGACCTTTCTTTCAGAGGACTGGGTCCATATTTTAATGGTTGACCTTGTAATGATTAAAAATTTTAATGCCATACCATAAACATACATGGAGAATACTTTATGTGGGATGCACGCACACAAATAGACACACACACACACACACACACACACCTAAAATGAAGGCCATGAACCCGTGCAGCATAGGGGGTTTGGCTTGAATGAAACATTTTCACTTCTCTTCTGTAGACTTTTAGAAGACTGAAGGTACAAACATATAATGCAGAAGACTCACCAGACCTGAGCGATAAATGACAAATAACACTCACATAAACACAGAGAGAGAGAGACCATATACAAGAATGCATTCCCAAATCTACACATCCACTAGATAATCCCATTCCAAAATAGATAGTCCCATTCCCAACTACATTTAGTAACTAGGTAATATTCAAGTGGGAAGTATCAGGAGACTAGACAAGTGGACATTTCCATAATCATTGTTGCCAGTGATGAAGGCTTGGTAATCTATCTCAGCGTTAGCCTGTCAGAAAATTAGACAATTTCTCTTTGACAATGAACATCAACTCGGGCTTGCTCTTTGGGATTTAGGCTGGGTATCTGCAAAAGCAAAGTGACAACTGTTGATGTACAAAGGACTTTATAATATAACTTTGGTTGATTGATTGATTCCAAAAGGATAAAAGGCAGATTTTGTCACATTTCAGTTCTGGTAAAAGCAAGATTAATGTCTGAGTCTAAAATCAAACTGAAGTTTTAAGCCTGGTAGGTGAAACCTAAGTATAGAGGATAACAATGATCGGTAAGTTTCCCTTATTGGCCTTTTTGTCTTAACATTGCAATAGGTGCTAGATAACACACAAAGCTTTTTGATTGTCTGATAAACATTTACGCTGTAAACAGTAATATGGCCCAACATTGAAACTTGAGGGATGCCAAATAAGATTGGCATATGCTTTAAGGTATGATAAGTGTTACCTCATATACAGTGGAGTCTGTAAGTGTAACCTCATATACAGTGGAGTTTGTAAGTGTTACCTCTAATACAGTGGAGTCTGTAAGTGTTACCTAATATACACTGGAGTCTGTGAATGTAACCTGATATACAGTGGAGTCTGTAAGTGTTACCTCATATACAGTGGAGTCTGTATTACCTCATATACAGAGAGCCCACCCGGCAAGACAGTAAGGGTGGACAGTATCAAGCCTTTCCAGTCACCTTCACACCCCTGGGCCAGACTGCACTTAATCATAGACCATGCTGAAGAGATAAGTCTTTAGTAGACACTTTAAAGTTTGCACCGAGTCTGCACATCGAACCTTAGTTGGCAGATCATTCCACAGTAGTGGAGCTCTATGAGAGAAAGCCCTGCCTCCAGCTGTTTGTTTAGAAATTCTAGGTACAATTAGAAGGCCTGCATCTTGCGATCTTAGGTTACGTGTAGGTATGTACGGCTGGATCATTTCAGCAAGGTAAGTAGGAGCAAGTCCATGTATTGATTTATAGTTTATCAATAAAACCTTAAAATCAGCCCTAACCCTAACAGGCAGCCAGTGTAAAGAGGCTAGTACTGGAGTAATGTGTTCAAATTTTTTTGTTCTAGTTAGGATTCTAGCAGCCATGTTGAGCACTAACTGAAGTTTATTTGTTGATTAATCAGGGTAACCGGAAAGAAGAGCATTGCAGTAATCTAATCTAGAAATAACAAAAGCATGGATTAGTTTTTCTGCATCAGTTTTTGATAAAACGTTTCTGATTTTTAATGTTAATTAACCAACATATTTGTTTGCCTGATGGTGATTATACCAAAACTAGACAGGTGAATTACTTGACATTAGCTGAAATACAGTATAACTACATTTACTATTATCTTCATAATCAAAAGTTGTTCATCCGCAGTGCCAGCCTTTCAATTCATTGTATACCAATCACAGTGTCTGTCAGTAATGCAACCAAATGCTGAGAATACTTTCCAAAGGTATTGTGTATTACAAACTCCTATGTCCCTTCCTGAAGCTGAAGCACTAAACCGCAGTTTTGAAACCTGAAGCTAAGCATTTCTGGGCAATACTAGACGCTGCCTACTTCCAGGAACACTCACCAATCAGACTCAATCAACTGGTTTGGGGTTTCACAAGTCAGTTGGAAAAATTACAAGTTTTCTGTTGTTAATTATCTTGAATTTTAAATGCATAACATAGAATTGAGACTACATTTTATAAAGCCTTTGATTATATGGCCTGCAGATACACAGTTAGCATAACATTTGCTAGCAGTTAGTGGTGAGGGATAGAGGGGGCGGGTGTCAAACATTGAGTTTGAATCACAAGAGACTCTCAATATTTATATTTTTTAACCCTACCCCTAACCCCTGGCCTTCCCTGGCATATTACCAGCTCTTTCAGGAAAAAAACTCTCCTCTTATCTTTTACCACATACCAAATAAAGAATAAAACGCCTGAAAATGTATCTTCAAAACTACACAGATAGGATGTATCAATAGCACTTGCATAGTTGAGAACTGTGAAGTAAAATCAACACAGTCATCTTGGTCTGCACTGCATCTGATAGTTACTTTCCATCAGTGTTTTGTAGATTTAATCTGTCGCTGTATCTTGTTTTCCATTAGCAGCACCATTACAACAAGTACAAATCTGTATGTGTGTCAACGCACTTAGCAAATGATCAGGGGCGTGTCCAGAACATTTTGACTGTGGTGGCCAAGGTGGGGCACAGACCCCGTTAAGGGGGGCCATAAGATTTTAAACCCTAATATTTTTTTCTTAAAGTTATCTTGATTCAGCACATTAAATGATTCAGCTTATAACTTGATCCTTTCCCAGTTCAAATTAAACAATTCCAAATGTATTGTCAGGGTTTGTATTCAAGGTTAGAATTGTATATCATTGTACCGTATACTGTACCATATCAGTTCACTTGAAAGAGTTATCACTACCAAATCAGCCATTTGAAGATAACTCAAGGTGCAACATTCTACTTTCCACCCATTATAATTGTATGAAAGGAATGTTGCATTAAGTCAGTGGTACTCAAATCTTTCTTAAATACCCATCTGTCTCAAAATGTTGCTGTTACCCTGAAGTAGCTCTCTTGAATCAAGCAGCCAATTGATTGACAAGTATTCCAGAGGGAGAGCACCTCTATCAACATCTAATGAATGGAATGAGGGTCCCCAGGAGAGATTTGATAACCACTGCATTAAGGTATTCAAGCAGGTCTATTCCTGATCTGCACTAATGACCAGATGTTACAATGTCCGTTTCCCTGCTGGTAAGTATTGCTTACATCTCTTTGCAGGTCAGCTTGACTTTTTTTAGGTTCATCATTAGAAAAAATTATATTAGCGTCAGCAAAGTATTTAGTTGTATTTATTAGTATTTATTTATTAAATACATGATTATTACAAAACTGTAATAATCAAAGTCTAGTCTGCTCATAGGTTTTTAGATTTCAAGCTGAAATACAATCAGCAAATAAAACAACTTCCGTGACCCAACCACTTTGTATATTGATTGATGACAAATGTGGTTCTAAAAACTGCCTGGCTACCTGACCCTCTTAATCTAGCCAAATAATATAATTTTTAGACTGAATTAGGTAGTGAACAGTTGTCAGGCAATTGAAAATATGCAATTGAAATACAAAAAATAGAAAAGTTTTTGACCAGACATTCTTCATATATAAATAGAGTACCGGTCAAAAGTTTGGACACATTCACCCATTCAAATGATTGGACACATTCACCCATTCAAATGATTGGACACATTCACCCATTCAAATGATTGGACACATTTACCCATTCAAATTGTTTAGACACATTTACCCATTCAAATGATTGGACACATTTACCCATTACATTTTTCGGACAAATTTACTCATTCAAATGACTGGACACATTTACCCATTCAATTGATTGGATACACTTACCTATTAAAATGATTGGGAAAATGTGTCTACATTTGACTGATGTATATAATTGGTTACAGAGAATTATTTGTATTTTCTTAAAGAAAGTACCCGTGCCCAAGACTTTTGCATACTGTACTTGTCAAGACAAGTACTTCGGACCCTGTTTTTATGTATGCACCATTCTTTTGAAAACAGGAAGTCATGGGTGAGTTCTGGTTTTAGGAGTACTCAAGCTATGGATGATATTTGTACTAAGAGTCATTGAATGCCCTCTTCCTGTTACCTTGCATAGTTCTTGGAAATACCTTTAAATGTGGCTGCACTAGGCCCGAAGCTGTGGATTGTGAAACACCTGCAAATGATACATTATCAAGATTAATAAAGTACAAGCCAGGTTGTGCTTATTGGCTTGTACTTTATTAATCTTGCCAATCTTATTGGCTTGTACTTTATTAACCAACACCAGCAGGGAAAGTGGTGGTGTTGGGCGGAGTATAGACAATGTGTTTGGTGATTTGACTATTAGGTCCATTGTTTGTAACGTAGAATTAAATGCAAGCATTATTAAAAACAAGGTATGGTCTAGATATTGCATTGGGTGATGTGAGATTGTTTCCAGGTGTAAAAAGCTCCCTTTTACAGTCGCCACCTAACTGATGTGCCCTGGTAAAGGGTTCCCGTTCTCATCGTCTGCAAGTTGCTGGTCACTAATGCGTAAAGCATCTAAAGACAAAAATGCAATCCTTTAGGTGAAAATAAAATAAGGTGAAATAAAAATAACAAAAATGGGAAAAGGTTAATTATCATTAATTTACCTACAAATTCCACAGCAGTCTGTGCTGGAAAAGACTGTATCATCTCGATGGACACTCCCAGATAAAGTGCCTTAAGACCGAAATGGATACTGTTATGATGACAACAATAGCTGTACTTAGAGCTAAGACTTATATTTTGCTTAACTAAAGCATGTCAACTAAAGAACAGGTTTAACATTTAATATTGTTTAAGTACTGTATTCTTGGTTGGCTTATTCTGTGAGTGGAGACAGGCTAATGTTGCTTTGGTTTATCCGGCACCCAACTCCAAACTAGCTAGACAGCCAGTTAACTAACTAGAGTTAACTCACTAACATTAGTGTACTGCAGCTAGCTAGCTAAAATTGCTTTGTTTATGTACCGTTACCGTTAGCATCAGAAAGGCAACACGTTTTATTTCTGAAAAACTATGATCATGCCAAATGAGTTGCAAGGGCAACTTTAAGTCCACTGGTTATCAATATTAGTTAAAACACCAACATGATACAGCTAAAGGTTAAGGTGAAAACTAATCCATTCTAGTCAAGTAAAACATAACAACCAACCTGTGCAGTTTGACTGGTTCACTGGTGTTTGTTGCTCTAGTTTCAAAATTAGACGCTGTTGCTACCGAACATCCAGGGACGCGCTGCGTGTCTAGAATGTGGCTGTACTGGAATCGGATTAACCATTTTGAATGCTACATGAGAAAGGTATATACTGACATCAGATCAGCTCTTACTTATTTGCACAATGGCCAGTGGGCCTGCACTATTGAGTTGATCTACTTGAGCAATGGCCTATCAGATCACAAAGTTTTTGGGGTGGCACCTGGGGTGGCCAATCAGATTCCATTGCCACCCCAGGCCACCTCCTGGACACGCCCCTGCAAGTGATTCTGATTGCCATTCACTTGACTGTCAGTGTGTGGAGAGGATGTTTGATAGCTGATAAATTCCATTAAATATGTGTCACGAATTACAGGAGATTATATGTACAAAAAAGTATGAACAAATAAAGAAATAGACTTTTAAGTTGATATGCTTCAGATGAAATCTGTTACTTATGTTCATGTTGCTAATCATTGCTCTGTTTGTCTCAAACACTCGCTCTGAAATATTGCCTTAAAATACTTCTAGTGCATCATCAGATTTAGTCTTCCAACCGTATCAGACCCAGCTCAGAGCAAGGCTGATGATTCCGTGAACACACATTGTTAGTTCAACAGTAATCACTGTGTGTCTGTCTGTCTGTCTGTCCGTGTGTGTGTGTGTGTGTGTGTATGTACATATATATATATATATACATATATATATATATATATATATATATATATATACATATATCTGTGTGTGTGCAAGTCTGTGTGTGTGTTCAACTGTAATCACTAACTAATGTCTCAATGCTTCAATGATTCCTTTAGCTACAAAGGATGATAATTGACTTCCTGCCTCTTCTAAATACACAAGTGTGTTAGCTGAAGCGTGCTTCCAATTAGTGATCTTAAGCGTGATCTGTGTTGGCGCTGCCAGTCCTACCTGCACAATCAGGTGATTACCGTAGAGATGGTGCCTAGTTACTTGTCAAATTCATCTCACTCCACCTCTCTCTAGCTCACTCTTGCCCGACAGTTTGTTCTCCCCCTCCATCTTTCTTTCCATCCCCCACTTCTCTCTCCCCATCCTCACTATTTCCCTCTTTCTTGTCTCTCCCTTTCATCTCCTCTTATTCCCACTCTTATCCCTCTCTCCTTCGCCTCACATTTTGCTTTTTCTCCATTTAGAATGTTCCCTCTTCCATAGGCCCCATTTTCGACATCCTATTATTTCGCAGTATTCTTCACCCCACATTGATGTGTAATGGTGGAGCATAGTGTTGTGTCAATACTCTCGGAAATATTATAATACTCTCCTGTTCAATCTCAGCAGTCAAACAAAGACTTTCATTAACGAGGAACGGAGAAAACACCAACTCAGAACAACGAATTGGGAAACAGTCTCTACAAACACAGGCTCATTCTCATTATCTTTCTGTATGTGTGTACGTGTGTGTGTGTGTGTGTGTGTGAGTCAACCAATTTTTCAAAGCAATACCAAAATATGCAGAAATACAGGAATATGTCCCACAAACTAAATGAAATAGGGGTTGGAAATCATCCAGATTCATTTCCACACCTCTTTTCAACTAGCTCCCTGGCCTGACCCCCTGACCCCAACCCTACATGACCTCAAACCCCCTTCCAACTAGCTCCCTGACTATACCCCCTGACCCCAACCCTACATGACCTCAATACCCTTTTCCAACTAGCTCCAATGACCTCTAACCCTCTTCCTCATTGTTGGACAGTCCTCTTCCGACGACTGGTTCCATTACACTTTCCTGTCACAGGGAAGTCATTGACATTCAAACGTCCATTTCCTCCAGACAGACACCACTTATATCTCATTGTATGGATGACTAGCAAAAGACCTATTGATTAGGGGGTCAAACTGCCGACTCCTCAAATGGCACCCTATTCCCTTTGTAGTGAGCTGCCATTGGTGTCCAGAAGTGGGACCAATATTCCCAGAAGGGCTGTGGTCAAAAGTGGAGCATTATATTGGGGATGGGAAGGGATTTAGGAGTTGCCCGAGTTGAGCAACAACATCATGTCCTTGTGGGCATCCTTCAACTCTGTTAACTCTGCTTTAAATTGAGAAAAATCCAATCTGAGACCGTTTGTTTTTTAAATTGCGTTAATCAATCGTCCGTGTGTGTGTGTGTGTGTGTGTGTCTGTTTGTCACCCTCTCGTCGTCGTTCTTCTGAGATTGGTTTGTGTTCATTAGTCGGGCTAATACATTATTAATTAGTCTATCAAGGTGGTCCTTTGAAGCTGCACTAACAAACGATTTCACATTCAACTGACTGAATCCAGAGGCCTTTAAGGAAATCACTAACTTCTCGTATGGTTCGATCAGCAACAGCTAGCTCCACAAGTCTGCACAATATACTGCAATTCCCAGGAAACAGAGAGACTGTCAAACAATTCAATAATAAATGCAATAAAATATATAGGGCCTCCCTAAGGAGATGCGTTGAGAGATGTAGGAAATGTACAGTCTTTCTTCAAATAGACACAATGAAAGAATAGGGGCTCAGTTGCATGAAACCTGTATTGCAGCATTTACTTCACCGCCTTCTTACCCTTTCGAAAGAGAACACAAAACCAGAAATCAACACATTCATTTTAAATGTCAGATTGTTTAGTTGTGTCTTTTTTTTATCCCACAGAAGAGTTAGCTGACTTGCCAGTGCGATTTAACTTTAGTTAGTTGTCCATGGGACATTGGTGTCCGAGAGAGTCTGTATTTAGTGTGTTTGCACTACATTTTATCGCGACTGAGATTCCTAATAAATGAATAACATTAATATTAATAAATGTATTTACTTACACCCCCTTTAAAAGACAATAAAGACAATCTCTGTTCTATTTATATATACAGTATCTCACAAAAGTGAGTACACCCCTCACATTTTTCTAAATATTTGTTTATATCTTTTCATGTGACAACACTGAAGAAATGACACTTTGCTACAATGTAAAGTAGTGAGTGAACAGCTTGTATAACAGTGTAAATGTGCTGTCCCCTCAAAATAACTCAACACACAGCCATCTAAACCACTGGCAACAAAAGTGAGTACACCGCTAAGTGAAAATGTCCAAATTGGGCCCAATTAGCCATTTTCCCTCCCCGGTGTCATGTGACTCGTTAGTGTTACAAGGTCTCAGGTGTGAATGGGGAGCAGGTGTGTTAAATTTGGTGTTATCGCTCTCACACTCCCTCTTCTAATGATGATGCACAAGAAAGCCCGCAAACAGTTTGCTGAAGACAAGCAGACTAAGGACATGGATTACTGGAACCATGTCCTGTGGTCTGATGAGACCAAGATAAACTTATTTGGTTCAGACGGTGTCAAGCGTGTGTGGCGGCAACCAGGTGAGGAGTACAAAGACAAATGTGTCTTGCCTACAGTCAAGCATGTTGGTGGGAGTGTCATGGTCTGGGGATGCATGAGTGCTGCCGGCACTGGTGAGCTACAGTTCATTGAGAGAACCATGAATGCCAAAATGTACTGTGACATACTGAAGCAGAGCATGATCCCCTCCCTTTGGAGACTGGGCCGCAGGGCAGTATTCCAACATGATAACGACCCCAAACACACTTCCAAGACGACCACTGCCTTGCTAAAGAAGCTGAGCGTAAAGGTGATGAACTGGCCAAGCATGTCTCCAGACCTAAACCCTATTGAGCATCTATGGGGCATCCTCAAACGGAAGGTGGAGGAGCGCAAGGTCTCTAACCTGCTCCGTGATTTCGTCATGGAGGAGTGGAAGAGGACTCCAGTGGCAACCTGTGAAGCTCTGGTGAACTCCATGCCCAAGAGGGTTAAGGCAGTGCTGGAAAATAATGGTGGCCACACAAAATATTGACACTTTGGGCCCAATTTGGATATTTTCACTTAGGGGTGTACTCACTTTTGTTGCCAGCGGTTTAGACATTAAAGGCTGTGTGTTGTGTTATTTTGAGGGGACAGCAAATTGACACTGTTATACAAGCTGTAAACACACTACTTTACATTGTAGCAAAGTGTCATTTCTTCAGTGTTGTCCCATGAAAAGATATAATCAAATATTTACAGAAATTAGAAGGGTGTACTCGCTTTTGTGAGACGCTATATATATATATATATATATATATATATATATATATATATATATATATACAGGTGCTGGTCATATAATTAGAATATCATCAAAAAGTTGATTTATTTCAGTAATTCCATTCAAAAAGTGAAACTTGGATATTATATTCATTCATTGCACACAGACTGATATATTTCAAATGTTTATTTCATTAAATTGTGATGATTAAAACTGACAACTAATGAAAATCCCAAATTCAGTATCTCCGAAAATTAGAATATTACTTAAGACCAATACAAAAAAAGGATTTTTAGAAATGTTGGCCAACTGAAAAGTATGAACAAGTATGAGCATGTACAGCACTCAATACTTAGTTGGGGCTCCTTTTGCCTGAATTACTGCAGCAATGCGGCGTGGCATGGAGTCGATCAGTCTGTGGCACTGCTCAGGTGTTACGAGAGCCCAGGTTGCTCTGGTAGTGGCCTTCAGCTCTTCTGCATTGTTGGGTCTGGCGTATCGCATCTTCCTCTTCACAATACCCCATAGATTTTCTATAGGGTTAAGGTCAGGCGAGTTTGCTGGCCAATTAAGAACAGGGATACCATGGTCCTTAAACCAGGTACTGGTAGCTTTGGCACTATGTGCAGGTGCCAAGTCCTGTTGGAAAATTAAATCTGCATCTCATAAAGTTGATCAGCAGCAGGAAGCATGAAGTGCTCTAAAACGTCCTGGTAGACGGCTGCGTTGACCTTGGACCTCAGAAAACACAGTGGACCAACACCAGCAGATGACATGGCACCCCAAACCATCACTGACTGTGGAAACTTTACACTGGACTTCAAGCAACGTGGATTCTGTGCCTCTCCTCTCTTCCTCCAGACTCTGGGACCTT
>JACXGI010011400.1:0-25788 GCA_016801175.1 Esox masquinongy | reverse complement strand
GTAACCCCTAACAAGAATGTTGATCGCATCAATTATGTGCATTATAATGTCCTTCGGTTGTCCAACCTTACCAGAGATGCAATCGAGGGACTGTCTGAGCAATTAAGTCCTACGTCGCTTATGGCAGTCCAGAATAGGATGGCTCGGGACATGCTTTTAGCGGAAAAAGGGGGTGTGTGTGCTATGTTCGGAGATGTGTGCTGTACTTTTATTCCCAACAATACAGCTCCTGACGGGTCTGTTTCTAAGGCATTAGAAGGGTTGAGGACCCTCTCCAAAACCATGCATGAGCATTCCGGGGTGGACAATCCGCTGGAGGAATGGATGACCTCGATGTTTGGCAAATGGAAATGTTTGATTATGTCTGTTTTGATATCTCTCGCTACATTTATGGCTATTACTGTCACGTGTGGTTGCTGTTGTATACCCTGCATTAGAGGCTTGGCCATGCGCTTGATATCCACTGCTATTGAGCGGTCGGACGGACAACCCCCACTCCTCATGATGCCCCTCCTGGGAGAAGGAACAGAGGACGCGACACCGACCGAGTGGAGCCAGATCTCTCTTAGCAGAGATCAAAAGGGGGAATTGTGGGGCAATAGCATTAAGATAACATGCAAGTCTGCTAGAGGCTAAGTAGAACTAAGAAACATTGTACCTGCATTAGAGGAGGGGGTGACAGGATCCTTATCTCACTAGAATAGTTGGGAGCAAGAACAGACCGTTTGGTATGTGGTAGTAAATGGGCAGAATGCCAAATAAGGGAAAAAGACGCTGGAGCTAGAAGTCGATTGGTTGGAATAACAACAGGGAAACCCGAAGACGGCAGCTGCCATGAGAAGATGTGTTAAACAATGTATATCTTACCCATATATGGTATGAACCGCTCCCTGAACCAGAAAAGTAGAAAAAAACTGGAAAATCTAGGGTAGGGGGCTCATGCTATAAGAACTGTGTGTGCTGTGATTGTGTCAGACTCTGTTGGATTGAGTGCCACACTGTCTCCAGATATATCTGTATGGGGGAATAAAGAGAATTGCCGGCACTGCAATTTTGTCTCCTCTTAATCTCTTCTCATTAACCAACCCGGGGAAGTACTTTAGGTCGGTACTTCAACACTAGCTAGCAACAGGATGAGCTAACTGACGTTAGCATTTCCCTACAGATTGTATGCAACTGGCAAGTAGCAACACTTTGTTAGCTTCATCACACAGCCTACAAAACGCCATTCATGGCGATAACATATATTTATAACATTTCTTTTCGTACCATTACATGTTTCCTCAAGTTTGACGTAGTTTTTGTAGGCAGACACCTCCACCACCTTTGGTAAGCAGAGCTTATATTCCATAATGACACTCTCCTCTTCTCTGCATGAAGCCGAAGTGTTCTTTGAGATGCTGCTAAGGATTTGCTTTGTCATGGTCTTCAGAAGACCCGGCCACTGGCTCTGTCTCTGTGTGTGTGTCTGTATTGCCTCCTGAACCTGCTCAATCTCATTAGTCTCCACTTATTTTTCAAGCTGATTAGGAAACCTTTTTTCATGGCATGTAAGCTACCTTTATTTTACTGTTATAAACTCCTGCTTCCGATCATTTGGTTTGCATAACCAGGTATGATTGGGCCGTTTTGGCACGAAGCATGAAATTGAATTGAATTGGTCCATCTTGTCATGATACTTGTCAATGAAAAACAAGTGAACAGTTCTAGCTGCTACAAAAGGCGCAAACTATGTGCTTGCCATGATTATGTGTATCATTTTTCTAAATTGTACTCTGTAACGGATGGTTTCGAATATGTACTTAAATACATTGCTTCATTCAAAATGTATTTATTTCTTCATTCAAAATGTACTTAAGTAAAAGTAAAAGTACAGCCTTTGAAAAATGCTCAAAAAGTACAAGTACCCAGAAAAGCTACTCAATTACAGGAGCGTGAGTAGTTGTAATTCGTTACTTCCACCCCTTTGGGGACCACCTTCCATAAGCCAAAAAATGCACACCAGCTTCTTGGTCAATCCTATTTATTTTAATTCAGGAAGTGAACTGAAATACTTATTCTGAATTTATCTAATTGAAAATCATTGAGAGTCAAATGGGAATTTCTGTTTCTGTTATAATGACAGAAATGTGTTGGAATTCACCCAAAGCTAGGCTGAAATCTGCAACATCTTGTATGAAACTAGTAACTAGGCAGATGAAGCAAACGGTACAATAAACAGTAGCTAGGTTAACTCAACCACATTCCAGCGTGGGCGGACTGGAGCTCTGATGTCACATAAAATTATGTTTCTATAAAAAAAAGCATAATTTACCATGACGTTAGAGCTGCAGTCTGCCCAGATTAGTTGCATCTCGAAGGCCGTTTGTTTGAGGGTGAGTTGACTTGGTTAAATGAATAGTTGCTCAAGCAGTATTTCTTGGGACCCATTCAAATCTGTCTGCCTCAGGGACAATAGCCTTTTACATCAGATTCTAGTGAATATAATAATAAAAGTAATTGTAATTTTTTATCCATAAGGAAATACTCTTCTGAATGTATACCACTAACACCAGGTAGTGTGTATTTAGAAATTAGGCCCCTAATTGGCGCAGAGGTCTAAGTCTACCAGTCTGACCTGGTGTTGAATCCTGGTTTTAGCATACTGACAGTACAATTCCTTCAACCTCATGGCTTGGTTTTGCTTTGACATGCACTGTGAAATGTGGGACCTTATATAGACAGGTTTCTAAAAACCTGTTTTTGTATTGCCATTATGGGGTATTGTGTGCAGGTTGATGAGGAAAAATAACAATTTATGAAAATTTAGAATAAGGCTGTAATGCAACAAAATGTGGTAAAAGTGAAGGGGCTGAATACACTGAATAACTGACATATCATGTGTGTTGTGTGACTAGTGATGTTTAGTTGATTCATATACAATACATAGCTATGAATTGGGAGACTCATTTATTAGACCTGACTGCATTTCATTTGGCGAAAGTTAATGCAAACATTATTTATTATCAAAAGGGTGTACTTATTTTTTTAATTGTTTATTATTTTGTGTACCTTGACTGAATTCCAAGTAGTTGAAGTCCTGTTTTCACTTGTCTAGTGTTCAGAACCAGGAATTCATTAAGTAATTATATTTTATATAATGCAGGAGTCGTGTCAATCTTCTGTAGCCAAAATGTAACAAAAACACAACAAGAGGCACTGCATCACTGCTTTTCCATCAAATTTCTAAACAATCCTAGTCCACAACTTCATCTTATTCTTTTCTAAGAAATATGTCTATGAAAGATGCTGACAAGAGGTATCTGACTTTCCTGGGGAGACATTTTCCCACAGAGAATCCTGTCTCATGTCTTCCTAAGGAGGGCTTCCAAAAAGGGAAGGGGTGAAAGTATGTGACGGAGGTGATGGCTGAGCCATTAACAAGGCTAAGGAGAGATCACGCTGTTGTGTCGGCGCCTTCCCAGCCACGGTTCATGGTGCAAGCTCAGACTCTGCATGCCTAAACAACAAACAAATGGGGATTGGTGAGTCGAGGAAGCTGTTTGTATACGGGAACTGAAGTAGCATCTGTGACATTTATAGGGCCTCCGAATGACAGGCATTAGAGAGGATTATTTTCCAGAGAGCAGTTTTTTCATGTGAGCATTTTTTTTGTCAACTTAATTGCACCCTGCATCTTACTGCTGACTTGCCCCTAAAGCTAAGCAAGGTTGGTGCGGACCAGTCCTAGATGGGAGACCAGATGCTGCTGGAAGTGGTAGTAGACCACACTTTTCTGTTTTGTCTAAATATAAAAAGACTAGGGCAGTAAGAAGGACATCTGTCACGGTGTAGGGGAAAAAGCCGAAGGCAGATGCAGGAACAAAATGAAGTTTATTAGCCAAGGGTTAACAATCGTGGATACACCACCAACACAGACGGTTAACAGGCTCTTATTCCTAAGCAGACAAAAATAAGCTGGTACTTGGAAAAGGGGCATAAGGCCAAAATAGATATCGTAGTTGAACAGGTGCACTGCACTAGACGCGGCTAGAAACGAATGAACACTCTACCAGCTAACAGACAGCGTGACATTGAGACAATACTAGACAATGAACTGGGGAGCTGAGGGAACATACATACACACACTAATGGGGAATGGGAATCAGATGAGTGTGGTAGAACGAGACAGTCCGCAACATTCAAGAGCGCCCCGTTGAGAGGGATAGAGAACGATGGCGACTAAAAGGCAGGTGACGCGGACCTGCACAGGGGAGGCGGTGTAGGAGGTGCTGCTCTGGGAGGAACTGTGACAACATCGCTCTGTGTAATGGGCCATCTTTTGGATAAGATGTGAAACAGGTGTTCTGAGTCTCTGTGGTTACTGAAGATCCCATGGACTTGTAAAACCATATTTTGCGATTATGTGCACAAAATTACACACTTTAGCCAAAGCATTTGCAGTGATGTTTCTATTTAATTTTCCTTTGGAGGAGAAATGTACTAACTACACCTTTAATGACATTAATTATATTTTAATATTAATTATATTTAATGTATGAATAGATATATTACATTTTAGACATTGCTCTTTGTACTTTTAATACTGAGTGTTGACGTTCATTAACTTCAAATGACGGACATATTTGTCTTTCTCAACAACAGCCTGGTTCCTTTATAGGTTTATTTTTATTGTTGATAACTCTGCTAAGAATTTCTGTTGGGTGTTAAGCATTTTAACAAATGTTGATGTTAAAAGGGCATTATCAAATATATTTGATTGATGGACTCAACAACATGAAATACATTATAAACTGGGTGTTTCAAGCCTGGATGTGAAAAAAACAATATACTTTTTATAATTCTAATTATGTTGGTAAGAATTTAGCAATAAGTAGCAGTAAGTCACATTCAGCATTTTTAGTACAGTTGTGCTCATAAGTTTGCATACCCTGGCAGAAATTGTGAAATTTTGGCATTAATTTTGAAAATATGACTGATCATACAAAAAAACTGTCTTTTATTTAAGTACAGTGATCATATGAAGACATTTATAATCACATAGTTGTTTGGCTCCTTTTTAAAACATTATGATAATGGAAATTACCCAAATGGCCCTGATCATACCCTTGAATGTTTGACCTTGTTACAGACACACAAGGTGATACACACAGGTTAAAATGGCAATCAAAGGTGAATTTCCCACACCTGTGGCTTTTTAAATTGCAATTAGTGTCTGTGTATAAATAGTAAAGGATTTTGTTAGCTCTCACGTGGATGCACTGAGCAGGCTAGATACTGAGCCATGGGGAGCAGTAAAGAACTGTCAAAAGACCTGCGTAACAAGGTAATGGAACTTTATAAAGATGGAAAAGGATATAAAAAGATATCCAAAACCTTGCAAATGCCAGTCAGTACTGTTCAATCACTTATTAAGAAGTGGAAAATTCAGGGATCTCTTGATACCAAGCCAAGGTCAGGTAGACCAAGAAAGATTTCAGCCATAACTTCCAGAAGAATTTTTCGAGATGCAAAGAAAAACCCACAGGTATCCTCAGGAGGAATACAGGTTGCTCTGGAAAAAGATGGTGTGGTTGTTTCAAGGAGCACAATATGACGATACTTGAACAAAAATGAGCTGCATGGTCGAATTGCCAGAAAGAAGCCTTTACTGTGCCAATGCCACAAAAAAGCCCAGTTACAATATGCCAGACAGCACCTTGACATGCCTCACAGCTTCTGGCACACTGTAATTTGGAGTGACGACACCAAAATAGAGCTTTATGATCACAACCATAAGCGCTACGTTTGGAGAGGGGTCAACAAGGCCTATAGTGAAAAAATACCATGCCCACTGTGAAGTATGGTTGTGGCTCACTGATGTTTTAGGGGTGTGTGAGCTCTAAAGGCACGGGGAATCTTGTGAAAATTGATGGCAAGATGAATGCAGCATGTTATCAGAAAATACTAGCAGACAATTTGCATTCTTCTGCACGAAAGCTGCGCATAGGACGCTCTTGGACTTTTCAGTATGACAATGACCCTAAGCACAAGGCAAAGTTGACCCTCCACTGGTTACAGCAGAAAAAGCTGAAGGTTCTGGAGCGGCCATCACTGTCTCCTGACCTTAATATCATCGAGCCACTCTGGGGAGATCTCAAACTTGCGGTTCATGCAAGACGACCAAAGACTTTGCATGACCTGGAGGCATTTTGCCTAGATGAATGGGCAGCTATACCACCTGCAAGAATTCGGGGACTCATAGACAACTATTACAAAAGACTGCACGCTGTCATTGATGTTGAAGAGGGCAAAACACAGTATTAAGAACTAAGGGTATGCAAACTTTTGAACAGGGGTCAGTTAATTTTTTTCTTTGTTGCCATGTTTTGTTTTATGACTGTGACATTCTGTCATAACCTTCAGTTGAACATGAATCCCATAAGAAATAAAAGACGTGTTTTGTCTGCTTACTCATGTTTTCTTTACAAATGGTACATATTTTACCAATTCTCCAAGGGTATGCAAACTTTTGAGCTCAACTGTATATTGGCCATAAATCACATTTTTTCTGGCCATATTCCTTAATAACTATACTCCAATGGCTTGTTCATCAGATTTCATTCACTTTCCACAAACACAAACCCAAGTAGGCAGCCATCACTTAACATGAACAACTCAATACAAATAAGGTGAGTTTTACAATGCCAGGCATGCTTTTCAGTTAATCAAAAAGACAAATGGAGTTTTACTTAATGGTTGTTAACAAAATAGCGTGGTTGTAATTAAAAAGATCAAAGACATCTGCCTTGGGAGGGTAACTGTTAAATTGCAGACTGGATAGCAGAAAGAGGATTGCATAATTCTCCCATTCTTCTTCCTCTCCTCGATACACAAAGGACGACAATTTATTGGCAGATATATTTATTAGGCCTAATTTGGTGGACAGTTCGAGGGAGAGGGGGTGTGTGAAACTCAATTTGATGTATGGCAAAACGAGAGGAGACAGCGTCATGATGTGTGGGTGTCTCTGGAAGATGGGAGCCGCTCGCGTGTTTGCATTCAAATGTGGCAAGTTGTGAAGGACGTCTGGATGACTCAACACCTCGAGCAATCACGGATGGCTTCCTGGCTTTGCTGGATTTTCTTTTTCTTTTCTACTAGATGAATAATTCCCTTTAGGCCCAATTCCAAGGAAGTGTACATATTCCCTACACACTTCTCAGTAAGTGATATTTAGACTTGCCTTACACAGGTGAGTAACAGCCGTTGCAGTCGTGCATTCATTGTGCACAGTGAAAAGATTTTATTCATCTGCTAAAAACACTAACTCTCTGGCCAACCAATTTTCATAGAACTATCATGTAATAATTTTCTGTTGATTTTCCTTTTGGCCATCCCTTTAAATATGATATACCTATTTTATTCACAGACTACAACATATGAAGACAAAGGGTTAAGACTTTTATAGATCAATTAAAGACAGCAGATTCTCCTTTTTGGCACCAATTGTTTCTAGAATTCTTGTGATGAATCAGTGCCTGCAAGCTCAATAGTGGTTCCTGGCAGGAGATTTCACTCTCCTCCAAGTACATAAGTTCTGGCAACTACTTTCAGGTTGAGTGAGCAATTGGCTTGGTGAGATGTGCATAAGAGGATATATGATTTGATCTCTGACCCTCTCATACCCACTGGAAGTATAACAGCAAGATTCAGATTAGGGTAATCGAGGAAAGTACATTCTATTGAAGAGACTGGTTCCTGTTGAGGATGAAGCCAGTCCCCTAATTTGCGCAGAGGTCTGAGTCTACATCTGATTTGATCTTGGCGTTGACCATGCATTGTCCTTGCAAACTAAACAAAGATCTTCCCTCCTATTATCTTGCAATTTACCAGTTGTTTCTTTGTAATTTCAATACTGTTTCCATTTTACTTTCTGCATAGTTGCAGTGGAACAGCCAGGCATTTTCCCTGCAAACCTTTTCCCTCCTATTTCCAAGAAATTGACCAGTACTTTTATTTTGCATAAAAAGAAATCCATACTATAAATCACACAAGCTGCAATGGGGATGACCAAGCTGCATCTGAGTGCACCTGTTAAAATCTTAATGTCAGTATTGCATTTATTGAAGAAAGACATGCATCTTTTATTTTGAAATGCAGGATGAACACATGCTTTAAATGTATTTAAAAATAAATGTTTAATTAATATATGCATTTCGAACTTGCATATGAAATAAACAATGCCTTTCACCTAGAAAATACATAAAAGAGGCTTTTGTGAAGACTTTATCTCCACTACATTTTGACCTGTAGGTACCACAGAGCAAACATTAATAAAATAATAAGCATAAATGTGGTTTGTACTAGAATCATTATTGGTCTTCTAATAAACATTAAGCCATAAAACCACAATGCCAATTTATTTTATAAAATGGACCATTACTTTAAAAGTTGAGTTCAATTCTGCCAATACTGCTTTCAGAAAAAAATAAACTGTCAATAACAACCTCTATAATGTAATTTTACATTTAACTTAATTAAATGTAATGTTTACTAGATTACAAAGAATGGTTCTAGTACTAACCATGTTTATGCTAAGACTAATGCTGAATTGCACAGTAATATTACAACAGCTTTGCAGTAAAACCACATGGTGCAAAAGTATAAATATAGGGGAATTTAACAATTGAGTTGTGCTGAAATAACAGTAATGTTAGGAAAGTAATGAAATATAGAAGTACAACATATCAACTGTTGATGGGTAATTGCCACATTCTGATGTGGTTGTTGCGGTCTTCATTCTGTATTGTTTCATGGAACTTTCCTTAAAGTTTCCTTGTTATTTCAACATCATTTGTTTTTAAACAAACTATTAATGGGCCCTTGCCGTCTCAGTTACAATGCTTTTTCCCCACAACTTTCCTAAAAATAGTAGTTACCTACTATTTTCTGCAGAAACATACTTACTATTGATGTATAGTTACCATGTTATTACCCAGTTGTTTCCTGTTTGTTTCTATGTTGTTTTCTAGAAATAACCTAATTATTACCTAGTCATTTTCATCCTGCAAAATAAAGTGACACCCATGTTTTAACCAATACTAATTTTCAATGACAACTTCAACAAAGGCTTTCAATTGTAAAATGAGATGATATACACAGAATCCCCTAAGTAAGATTATTATTGTTTTAAATAGAACTGGCAACCTCCAGGGTGGCAAAAAAGAAGTTATTAATAAAGTACCACCTAGAATTGTGCCTTACAGAGCACTTTTGGTGGACCAAAAAGCTTTATCTTGTTCTCAGCTGAGCACAAAGAATTATTCTAGGTGGTACTTAATGAGTAACAACTTCTTTTTTGCCACCCTCACATACAGGCCAGTGTTATGCAAAGCTCTTGATAATGGTTGACTGGTACACCATTACTTCACTTCCAGCCACTGAACACTGTAGCCCCTTAAAAGGGGTTGTTTGCCTCTTTGTGCCTTCTCTCACAGGTCCTTCTTGTTTCACTACTAATTTTTGAGAAACAACTTTTCATGGTAGTGTCTGGGTGGTGTGATGCAGCTTCCACTTCCTGATTATTCATCCAACTGTGCTCGCTGGATTACCCAAACACTTGGATATTATTTTTTACCCTTTTCCTAATCTCTACATTTGTATTACAATATGTGCAACTTCTATAGAATGCTATTTGGTCTTCATTTTCCTTCATAGTCACAGCCTGACTAGTAATCCTTCAACAGTAGGGTTTTAAATTGGAAAATGCGACAGAAACCTTAATGGTTCACTGGTGGAGGCCAAACATTTGTAATTATGTAATATCAGCGAATTGTTCATGAATGCTTTTGCAAGGCCCTGTACAATGGGATAAACAATCAACATAAAATACATTGAGACACAAACAATTTGACGGATCAAGCAGATAAATTGATTAGATAGTAGCTTGTTTAATTTTTTTGCAGTGAGGTGTGATTAAATGCGGCCCTGTGGATTATATGATCTGATTTTAACTTGGCTGTGTAGCTCAAAAAATTTTGCTTTGGTATAGAGAAAATACTTGCACAGAGAATATGACTGTAATAGTATCTCAAAGCAGTTCTTTTTTTGTGCTTTTCCAGAATTGGATTAAAGTATCCTTAACTAGTAAGTAAATGTATCTTTCTAATTCCACTCTTCTATCTTTCTAATTCCATTCTAATTCCTAATGCAACTTTGCTCTATTTTGTTTATTATTTGATGATGCAGCCCCTTGGATAAGCTTTACAAAATGATTTTGCGGACACATTAAGTCTAGTCTAGAATAAAAAAATCAAGCTCAAATTATCCTTAGTTAAAAGAAACCTGTAAATTGTGCTTTTAAAAATTCACATAATCAGAAAACAACATACAGGGAGAGAATTCTTGAAATCAACTCAAGTTTGACATACAGTTATGTACAATGGGTGAGGAGCATGTACAAGAACAGGATGTGAGCAGTTAATACATAAGATTACGGTTAGGGTTTAAGGTACGTGAAAGCACAAACCTTCGTTAGTCTACTTAGAGCATTCAGTCAAATTCACATGCAAGTCCCACACTCCCCACTAAAGCTTGGTTTATGGTTCTGCAGGTCTGCGTTGTCAATGTCATGTGCGGGAGTTCGGAGACCTGCTCAGCATTTATAGTTGTGCGGCCTTTTTGTGTAGATAACCATTACATTTCTTTGCACTAGGCAGCGCTGTTGCACAAAATGTTGGTTTGTTCACTCGTAGAGCAGGAAAACTTTACAGAAGTATCTGTATAGTTGGTGAACAATATAATAGCTATCTAGCAAGATCTGGGATGACGCAAACAACAATCTATTTCTGGAATGGCAAGTTTGAGAGAATGTGTAAAATTTATTGAGGACGAGAAGGACGGTGAGTTGGAAGAACTTATTTTTATACAGTTAATTAGAAGGAAAGAGAGAAGACGCAAAAAAGTTGTCATTGAGGCCTTGAAGTATGTCTTCAGCAGATGAGGGAGAATACAGTGTGCTTGTTCAGCAGATGCGTAAGATGGACGAAGAGGTGTATTTAAAATATTTTAGGATGTCGACTACATATTTCAACGATCTTCTGCATTGCTTGGAAGCCTTTATTACACATCAAGCCACCACATCATGCAAACCTGCTTCAGGGGACAATTGCTATCCCTCCACCTGCAAACCTTCCTGGGATAGGAGTCACCATCCCCATGTCATAGTTGGAGATGCTGCTTTTCTATTGCATGTAAATCAGATGAAGCCCTTTCAAAGAGAGCAATTTTTTATTGATATTCTGAAAATATTTGGAGGGTTAAATCATAAACAGAAAAAATATTAATTATAGATTTAGATTAGATTCAACATTGTCATTGAACAGTACCAGTACAATTCAAAAAAGTGCAGTTACAAGTCAGTGGGTTTTTTGTGTTATTTTAAATTTCAGTATATAAACTTCTTTACCAGGTGCCAATCTGGATGACAGCAAGAGGATCTACAACTATCGACATTCATGGGCCAGGTGTGTGATAGAGAACTCATTTGGTATGATGGTCGTAATGTGGAGAATTCTAGGCAGACCGTTGGAATTCCTACCAGACAAATGTACACATTGTGAAGGCCTGTGTTGCACTGCACAACTATCTGTTTTGAACAATGGCGAGGCATAGCTGGGGGAGTGGAGAAGACAAGTCAAAGAGGGAGGCACCTTAGCTGACACAGGGAGAGCCTCTCGGGCTGCTGTTGGAGTCCTCAATGACCTGATGAGGCTTTTCATGTCTCCAGAGGGACATATGCCATGGCAGGATCTGGTGTTGAGGGCAGGCCTATTGAACTCTCAGTGAATTGACATACACATTTAAAGAAAATCTATTTTGTCAAATATTTGTATGTACAATTGTAAGTGTAACATTTAAGTATTACTAACAGTAAAAAGAGCAGACTGCTTAGAACTTTTTATTTAAAATGCAGAGAAAGTGCACTCAAGTATTTTGATCAAACGTGCACTTTCTCCATGTCACCCTTCATAGTGGTTGCAGCAGGACACAGGCGCAGAGGTTCCGACAAAGGGTATTTAATCCTACGCTTACTAAACATACAAGGCTCTTGAGATACGTAACAGAACTTCAACACAATGACCTAACAGAGGTCACATGACAATGACAGACCAAAAACACTAGGGCAGGAGGAACTTAAATAGGGACATAACGAGGGGGCAAACAAGACAGGTGAAAGCGATGAGAACAAGGACAGGCGAGAACCAAGGACAAAAACAAAACAGAACAGGCAACGTTCATAAACAAAAGCAAAATCTAAACCGAACAGAACAAACCTCACAGTACCCCACCTCTCATGGTGCCCTCCGCCTTGGTGTCCCGCCCAGCCTCCCCATTGATGTTTCTTTGATGCCGCCAGGACACCAAGGCGGAGGCTCAGCCTCGGGACGGGGACCTGGAACCGGAATGGGTGGAGGTTCCGCCTCGGGACGGGGACCTGGAACCAGAATGGGTGGAGGTTCCGCCTCGGGACGGGGACCGGAATGGGTGGAGGTTCCGCCTCGGGACGGGGAACTGGACCGGTGGAGGCTCCACCTTGGTGCGAGGACCATAAGACAGAGCCGGCGGAGGGCCGGGGGATCAGGAGCCGGCGCAGGGGGATCAGGAGCCGGCGCAGGGGGATCAGGAGCCGGCGCAGGGGGATCAGGAGCCGGCAGAGGAAGTGGATCAGGAGCCGGCGGAGGAAGTGGATCAGGAGCCGGCGGGGGAAGTGGATCAGGACCAGGTGCCGGAGCAGGAAGAGAACCAGGAGCCGGAGCAGGAAAAGGACCAGAATGGGAGCAGGAAAAGGACCAGAATGGGAGCAGGAAAAGGACCAGAATGGGAGCAGGAAAAGGACCAGGAGCCGGAGCAGGAAGAGAACCAGGAGCCGGAGCAGGAAGAGGACCAGAATAGGAGCAGGAAAAGGACCAGAATGGGAGCAGGAAAAGGACCAGGAGCCGGAGCCGGAGCAGGAAGAGGACCCGGACCAGAAAGAACAGGAGGAGTCAGGGGAGCTGGAGGCACCAGGACAAGAGGTGCGGGAGGAGGTGGCTGCCCCGCCTCGGGAGCAAGAACTGGCGGCGGCCCCGCGGGAGGAGCTGGAGGCGCCTGGGGAGCTGGATCTAAACCAAACCGAACCTCCCACTCTGCATTTTAAATCAAAGAGTATAAATAAAATGAAACAATATTGGATCAAATAACTCAAAAGATCAACATCCATGAAGTGTGCAAATTATTTTCACTCAAATCACAAACAAGTTATTTAGCCACTTTGAAAAAAGAGTACTGAAGCCACATCAGGGTGTGTGTACAAACAGGGTCTTTAACCACGTCTCCAGCACTTTATTTTGTGACAGTTCGCAGATCAGGTCATCTATGGTGTGACAAAATCTTGCAATATCATCTTTAAACTCTGCAGTGAGCATGGCATGTCCCTCTCTTTTCTGCCCTGATTCAGAAGGTTAAGTCGAGCTGTCAGGTCATTGTTCTTCCTCATTTCTTTGGTGCTCTCTAGGAGGATGAAGCCAAGGCAGGATGTACCTGGAGAGACACTCCTAGGTTGTTTCTGGTGGACAGGTCTTTGGTAATTAGACATGGCAGGTGCTAATGACGGTCTGTTCTCAGCCTCGGAGTCAACTGATGCAGCTGGTGGAGTTACATTTGAGTCCAGGTCAGTTTCAGGTGACTGTAGGATTGATGAGCTGCTGCTGTACTCCATCTGCAATGACAACATATTTTACTATTCAGCAGGGCTACTCAACCTGAAGGGGGGAGGGGGCATAACATAAGCTTGCAGTACATGACTACTGAAAATAAACAGGAATATGCCTGCATTCATGTAACTTTAAACTTATGCCACAATATCACTGTTGTTGTATGAAAGTAATATTTTAATATTATCTATCTCCATCTCTTCTAAACATTTTCTTCTAATTAAAAAGGTTATTCAGGTTCAAGTAAATACATAATTTAATTCAACTTTAAATTAAATTTGCCTGACATTGTTGTCCCTGCTCCCCCTTTCTCTTTTGTTGCAACAGCTTAAATTATTTTACTCATCGGAAGAAAAATCACATTGAAAACAGATACATTTACGTTGCGTTTAATGTTGGATGAATAAGTAGCTAGCATGGCAAAATAGTACTATTAGTGTTAGCTAGCCAAACTTGCTTTACCTAACGTCTGTGTTTCTCAATACATCTCAGTATAACTGGGGATACAATTGTGGCAGCAATATTGATAGCTACATCAAGACGAGGTGAGAATAATTTGTGTTTTAACTGAGTAGTTAGCTAATTAACGCAGCCATGCAAACAAACGACTCGTAGTACCTGTAAAATGAACCCAACAGATTCACTGTGTCATGTTGAAAGATGTTGCAGGACACAGGCGCAGGGAGAATGGAGGATATTTAATAAAGAAACCAAAATATGACGAAACCGAAACTAAGTGACAGAAACAAAGTGACATATACGACCAATGTAACATCTGATTAGCTTGCCCTGCCAGGACGTGACACACTGGAGTATACACTTTCAGTACTTCGATGCAGTTTAGTTTCTCCGACAACGTGACTAACATTTTTGGTTACTCGCAGTCCATAGGGATAACTTTCTGTATTGAGGAAAACGTCAACTAAGTTTTGATTTGTTTCCAGTGTTGCTAATACGAATCTTTAATCTTTACTGGCCAGTTAGCCAACATTGTAGTCGAAGTAATCAACACTGAATTTGGCAATTTGTATCCTCGCCAAAATTGGAGTCGATTTCACTGTGTTTTATGTGCCCGGACAGCGAAGAAAGCATTATATAAAACCGAAGTACTTTTTTCCCTCCTGCATTACCACTGCATCAATTTCTTCTTTATTCTTACATATTTGTCCCTCATCAACTTGCACCTTTTCTGGCAAGTAGCTGGCTCTTCGCCCATAATTTCTCCTATATCAAAAGTTCTTCGATTTGTGCCATGCCTCCAAACTCCATTGTTGCTTCGTCTTTGTTGATACCGGAAGTCAATTTTTTCCGGAATTCCCTAGTCTGTGTAAAAACCTCCCTCCGCAATCCAACCAATCATCGTTTGTGTGGCTTGACGGTTGACACACGCGTAGCTATGCGCTTTTAGATTTTTGAGCTGTTGCGCGTAGCCTATGCGGCGTGGCTGTGCAGCTCTCTGCGGTGTCTGTGGACCCTTCGCAGACGCATTTGACATTGAAGTAAAAATCAGCCTTAAGTCAAGCCATCACATTAATTTCTACCTTCTGAGCAGATCTGCCTCCAAGTCATGTTTCAGTAAGATGAACTCATACATATCTACCAAGTCATATACATCTATGATCTTCTGTGTGGACATTAATTAATGTTCTTTCTCACCCTGTCTGATTTACTGCCTTGTCCTGACTGCATAGTTTCTGAAGGAACATGTGTTCCTGAAAGCCAATCAGGAATATTATAATTTATCAATCAGGAAAGTTGTCAATATCATATTTTCTATTTTGAAATATAATAAATAAATAAAAAGTTAGATTAAAGTTACATTTGTAAGAAGGAACAGAAATGGTTTAATACAATCACAATTTTGGCCTTATTCACATGTATGTACCAAGTTCTATCCCCAGATTCTTTTGTGAACCTATTTTCAAATCAGAGTACTACACTTAATGGGCATCCTAACAAAATAATGAAATACCAAACTTCAGATGTCTTAATCTGGGGAAACATGGCAAGCCGGTTAGAGACAAAGCATTTTAGGCACTAACAGTGCCAGGAGTTTTTCACTGGGGGAGCTAAGACGGGTCTAGGTCGAGGCCAGGGGGTGCTGATCACTCGAGTACTGCGGTTTGGAGTCAAGTGACACTGTGTCACTCGACGCATGGCCGTTGGCTCAACTGACGTGTGTCAATGCGTTCCTGAATCGCTCTTTAAGGTGCTATTGCATGTGCTAGGCTTATTCTTGGGGGTGTTTTAGCCCTGTCTTGTCCCTGCCTGGCGTCAATGATTTAAAGCGAAAATAAAAGAACGGATGGATTTTTTTAATCTGATGTATGCAAACCAAAATTAAGTACCGCAGGGAAACTGTCTGTTGCAGAGTCCATTTTAAGTGAGTGGTGTGGGGGGCAGTGAGAGCGGAGGGAAAGAGAAAGCTGGTGGAAGGGGGTGTGGTGAGAACTTGTAGCAATAAAACCATATGACTCACATTAGGGGAAAAAGATGAGGTGCCAGGACAGAAGGAAATAGGATTCTGGAACTACCCCTCAGGCAAATGAATATCTTTGAAAAGTATTGCTTGTTCAAGGATGAATCAGCTCCAATGGGTGAACTCACTCTCTCTCCCTCGTTCTCTCTCCTCTCTCATTCTCTCTCTCTACCTGTCTCTCCCCTGTGATCCCAAAAGACCAAATTACTTTCTTAGAAGATTCACACTAGAAACAAGCTGATAGGGAAAGTCATGTCACAATTTGGATTTCTGTTTTTACATCTTAATTTGTTTAATTGTTCTTTGTCGTTTAGAGATGATTAAAGGACAGCTGCTAATCTTTCCAGTTTATATCTATGGCTCTTTTCTCATATATTGTTTTGTAGGCGTAAGACTCTTTGAAATGCACCTCCAAAGATGAGAGAGAATTAGAGAGATGGAGAGAGAAATGTGGACAGAGAGACGGGGGCACATGATGGACAGGGTCAGTAGCAGTGGTAGAGCAAGAGAAAACATATGTAACCAGTTACGGTTTCAAAAAACTATGTTGTTTAGGATTCTTAACAGCTAGACATTACAATGAGGGAGTCAGGAAGTAAATGCTTTTTATGAGGCAGCATGTGTACTGTTTGGTTGTGTGTCATCACTGATACATCCAAACTCTGCAATGTGAAATGCCATCCAGGTGGCCAGCTTCAGGCAAAGTTCAGGACAAAAGGTTGTTGCTGTCAAAGAATTAGTCTATCTATCCGCTATCCAGGTCAGACCATAAACAAGCCGTACACATATTAGTATTCAACCCAGCCAGCTGGAGACATTGAAATGCTCCCAACACAATGGATGATGTAACTTGAAGTCATAAAATGACTGAGGTTGTCCTAATATTGACCCTGTATTAGTGACAGGTTTCATTATTGCAGCGCAAACCTGTAGGCATTCAAACGCTAGGTTGCGTTCCTTGGGTAAAAGGGTGGAAAACATTTTTCAACGGAAAACACTAATGTTCGTAACTTGACAAGACCAGGTAACACCCTCCTGTTTTCGTTTGCTTTCCTATGGTGCATGAAACAGACTGTGTGGGTGTGCATGACCCCAGCACCAACTTTAAGGTTTTGTAGACGCCAAGAGAGTCATATAAACAACAAGACACCTTATTGGAAGGAGGTCCAGGATGTTATCACTCCATCAATGTCAGCAAAACAAAGGAGGTGATTTTGAACTAGAGAGGAGCAACAACATCCCCATCTACATCAACATGGCTGAAGTGGAGAGGGCAGTGAGAGGGCACGTTCCTTGGCGTCCACATCACCAACATGCTTACAGAGTCTACACACACTCAGGCAGTTGTAAAGACTCTTCATCAGAGACTTGTCCCTTTAAGAAGCACCACTGGGATCCCGCCCACAATCGCAAGGCACTTCAGAGGGTGGTGAGAACGGCCAAGGTCATCACCGGGGACAAACTCTCAACACAACGTATATCATCTGTGATACAGAATGTTAGGGGATATGGTATCAGTTTATAGTGTATGATGTTTTTTGGAATGTCTGAAGGTGCAATATTGTCTGGGGTCTCACACGAACGAGTCCATTTCCTTCCACAGAGAAACGGACAAAAGTAACCTCACCCGCTCAGATGAACCAGGTGTGAAGACAGACAAACCGGCAAAGTAGTAAAATAACAATTGTTGGATTTATTACACTGTTGTCTTATAATGTGTCTCATAAAGGGACAAATTATCCAATATGTTTCAATGCTTTACATGTTATGTATAATTTGTTACAGGTAAATATTTGCAGGCTAAAGAATTCAGCGAGACCAAATGTCTCACTTTAGATATTGTTAATTGAAAACATTCTTAATTACTTGATTAGAAAACTTTTTTTTTACTTTGAAGTACAGATTACAACAGCATTCCTTGTTCATTTTCAGTAATTAGGAACCAATGTCCATAATTTTGTTTTTAGATATATTAATAATTTCACACACACATATGTGAGTCGAATAGACTAAACTTGCCATCCCTGAGTCTTGGATTACTACACAATCATTTGACATCTGTACTTGACTAAAGAGGAACATATGGTCATTATAATGTATGGTTTGTGGCGTAAGGCTCACAACATTTACTAGAACCAGCCTGCATGTCATGGTCGCTTATGATAACACGACTCATCACATACGTTGCTGTTCCTGTTTATAACTTATCCGCTGCTATCCCTACCTGTATGTACAACTCCCCCCTCCAAAGCTGGTAGCTCACAGCCAATTTTTATCTATCTTGTTATTGTTATTCATATCATTATGTATGCATTCCTAGTGTTAACACTAATGTGAGGAGATCATGGAACAAACACAGTACAAGTGTTCAGATCCAGGGAGGGCATATTATTAACAATTGCCGAAGGAAACAAAACTGATCCTTAAAACCTATGGGCGGTTTGGCAAGCATCCCACTCTTCTTTTGTTCTTTTGTCTAGAGCTGACTTTCTGGGGCCCTTTTATTCTCCCCAGACGAGGCCTGATTCGGGGCAGGTGTGCCTCGTCAAGTGGTGGCAGTTGAGCTGTGCTTCAAGGGTAGCAGTAGGGCTGCGTTCAAGGGCCCGTTTTGCAGCCCTGTTGGTTCTTCCTGTGACGTTTGTTAATGCAGGACAGGGCATGATCGCCCCATAATGTCTTCTATATTTTATCTTTCATTTCCTAATTATTGTATTCTATTTATTTGCAATTGCATTGTTGGAAAAGGTAATTAAGCATTTCACTGTTAGTGGACACCTGTTGTTAACGGAGCGTGTGACCAAAACAATTAAATTTGATGATGAATACGACCCTGTTGGCTGGCTTTAACAAGGGCTGTGTGACAATGAGCGTTTATTATTGGACAAGTGCAGGTAGTCCTTCTATTTTCCAGTCGGTTTGTTCCCATTTACCTCTTAATGAAGGACAATTTACATACATTATGTGTTAATGGACACTTTGTATGCTTCCTCACACAGAAAATAACACAGAAAGACAGAGAGACACTAAAATGTATCCCCATACTGTCTCACACTGATAAATTCATGTTGTGGACCCTAGACTTGTCTGGCGCTATGTAGTTCTCCAAAAACTTCAGTGATTAGGCGAAATGAGAGCTATACATATGAATTTGCCATTTCAGTAGTGTGAGAAAAGGGAAAGGTAGAGGACATAAATACGCTGTGTGTAAATCAAGAAGGTGGCCACATCTGGTTACACCGAATGCAATTTAAGATAGAACAAGGTACAGGAAATTCAGGTATTGGACCAATTTCTTATCCCCAACACAGATTTGGCCCTGTGTTAACATTCCCCACCACCACCTTTCCATTCCTGAATTTGTGCGGCTATTTGTAACTACTTTTTGTAATGTGCTGCAGGCCTGTATGACTGTTGTTTCTGTTGTGTTTGAGGTGTAATGAAAACTCCAGAGCCATGCATAGCAGACTAAGCCTGCCATATGTATTCCTTAGCACAAACCAAATCTATGTCTTGTATTTATGTTAACAAGGTGAGAGATTTGAGAAGATGGGTAGAGGGATAAAAAGAGCGAGGTGGCAGATAACAAATCTCATTGTCATATTTTCTTGTTTGCATAGGGGTGTACACAGGTGTAAAGGTAATGAGAGGATACTAACAATAGGATACATAAAAAAAAACATTTCAATGTATATGTGAACAATACGGCCTGAGGGAGTGTGATATATGGCCAATATACCACGGCTAAGAGATGTTCGTAGGCACGAAAGTATCGCAGAGTGCCTGGACACAAATCCCCAAGAAGCCTTATTGCGCTTATGAACTGGTTAGAGCAGGAAAATGTGATGTAATGTCATACCCGTTGTATACGGTCTTCGTATACCATAGCTATCAGCCAATCAGCATTCATGTTTCAAAACACCTGGTTTATAAGACCCTATACACAGTAGATGTTGTAGGTGGGTAGGCAGCATGTCATAATACTATGACAAGAAAGCTTTCAGCGATACAATAGCTACTGTAGTTCAACTGGTCATAGGTCAAATTGATATTGAACAGAGGCAGAGAAAGTACATACAGGCACACATGCAAGTTTGACAAATGACCTGTCCCCTCACCCAGGTCATACACTTTGATTTAGGCATTATTAGAGTTTAATTCTACATAACATAAAATGTTTTTTCAACAAACGTGAAGACTCATGCTCACACCTTACAAATAATAGGTCATGATCAGGGCCGGATTATGGACTGGGCATTAGGGTCCTGGACTCTGACCATTAGGGTCCTCAAACTACAAGGCACACCGAGGCCTCTAATGGTCAGAGGCCCCTGGGACAATCTACTGTGAATGCAAAATGTAGAAAGCTAGACCTATTGAATATGGGGACCCTTCAGCCCAACAAGTACCACCTGACTACCAGGGTTCAACCATACCAGGACACTTACACAACACATACCAAGGCCCCTCGGCTCCACCTGCACTCTAACCAGTACTCCCCCACAAACCATACTAAGGCCCCTCCTCCACAACCCAAACCAGGGTCCACCCGTAACCTATACAGGGGCCACTCGGTCCCGTCACAACCAATTCTAGGGCCTCTAACTACCAGCGCCTAGATATTTGATCTATTTCATATTATTTATTTAATATTTTATATTATATACAGTATATTTATATTATACATTTCCATGATAGTGAGCCAATAATAATAACCAATAATAATAATCGATAATGTATGTGGATTTTTATTTTTTGTGTTTAGAGTTATTTTGCAGGTTTGTAGTTGTATGATATGATTCTTCACAGGCTCAATTGTAAGTCAGTTGACAATGTAATAATTGTTAATGTAATTTTAAATATTTTACAAATTAATTACTATATTAATTTGATAATAAAAGCACATAATATATATTTCACAACATTTAAGCAATACCAATGCTTAACCAAGATTATTATGATTTGAAATAATTAGTACATATCCCAACACCAGGAAAATTGTGCAGAACTTATATTGAAAGAAATATATTTGTTATACCAATGAAAGCATTCTGATAAGTAAATGTCAAAATTGTTCCATAATCAACCTAAACATCTAAGAGGACAAGGAGGGTTTTACATGGGGGGGGGGCGTTTGTGTGTGCGAACGTTGTGTGACTTTGGGGGTTGGGGGGGCCCTCCAAAGACACTTGTGCCCAGGGGCCTCACAGAATGTAGATCCGTCCTTGGTCATGATCATTATCAAAGCTGTTTATGTAGGATAGGGAGTGACAATAAAAGAACAGCTAGCTAGTCTGCATTACTCCCCGCCATATGAGATTGCGCAAAGAGTAGAGGTTCAGGACCACGGCGTGTGCAAGAATCTTAAACGTGGCTTGCCTCCCCAGTGGGGCTGCCTGCAACTAGGAGAAGTCCTTGAACACAGCTTGCCAGGGGAACATTCTCAAGACAGCTCGCCTTTTCAGCTCCAACAAGGCGCAGCTGTCTCTCATCAAGCCCAATTGGGACAGCAATAAGAAGGGGAGTTGGTGCTCCCTGGGACAAATTGCTGCCAAGTAATTGGGTTGTATTCTCTGTCACAGACTGTGAGGACACTTGAAGTTGACCATGACAGCCTGAAGGTGCAACAGGAGTGAGCCTATCTACTGCTTGGGAGAGAGAAGAGTATTTTTTCTGTCCTTTTCCTTTGTGTATGTCTTAAAAAAATGCCTTCAAGCGTTGCACCCACGCTCCTTCTCAGTGTCTTGTGCTCTGCCCCGCTGGATTACATAATGTTTGAATCTGCCTTGATGACCTTATGTAACTGTCTAGAGTCACTTTTCTGTTTTGTGATAATGGACAGTGCTTGTTCTTCCAAAAAAAATCAACACTACACTTTACAGTAGTCGTTTAGCAGACACTTTTCCAGAGCACCAGCTAAATCCGGATACAATTTTACAAACTGCAGATCAAACACAAATTAAAACAAAACCAAACATCAAATATATTTTATCTATTAGTGTAACTAGTTAGCTTTCATGCATAAACTTGGTGATTAGTGAGCTTGTAGTCAATTTATATTATCTGTGCAAAGTCATAAATAGGTTTAGCTTCAGGTTAAAAAAATGGGCCCTATCAGGTTTGGCACTGGATGATAGCCAGACCACTGAAGCCATGGCCTAGTGTAACACTGGGGATAATAGTTAGTAGTAGAAACTGAAAACTCTGCAATTTTGGGGTAAATCACTAATGTAAATATGACATTAGCCGAATTATTTGGACTTTTAATAAGGGATATGACTTGGACCAGTAGGCAAACCTCCACTGACCGGCGGCGGTTAATACACAAGGGGTTTGAGAAAGCCTTATCTAAGAGACTCAGATGGTGCAACCCCCAGGCCATCACACTGTTAAAGTAACTATCTGCTCTGCACTCTGATCTGCACCGTAGAGCATTTTGCCACACACATACAAATGAATTCCCCTGGCACATAATCAATCACACACACTCTCAAGAGACAAGAAAAGTCTCTCATACTCAAATTCACACAATGTTACTTTATTTAATCGACTGCAGTGTGGTGACCTGAACATAAGAATTTTGCTACACAAATATCTGTTAGTATTTGTATCGGAACCATTAAACATTAAAACTTTGAATCAAACATTTAAAGGGGTATTTCAGGTTTTAGCATGTTTGACCTAATTGTACTCTTAATTTTTGTGGTGAAGCATAATCCAGACAGCAGTTTTAGCCAGTTCAAGTTCAATTTCTTAGATTTATTTGGCTTTCTAATTGCGTGCATGAGCCATATACTGAAATTGTCGGATACAGCAAAAATAAATCTTACACAACATTGCCAAAATAAATTACACAACCATCTACAACCAACCAAATTCTAAAACAAAATACACACAGACGGAACTTAAAAACCAAAAGCAAACTATATATGAAAAAAATGAAAAGCAACACTGCCATCTACAAAAAAAGGGTATTAAATTAAGTGCATAACACGGTGCTGACACACAGGACTCCAATATGACTACAACCAACTACACAACCGTCTTTAAAGTCTATAAAGGCATGTCAATGCAAAAACACATTTTCCATTATTATGATCATAAATGTGTATCACTCAAACTGATAATACCTTTTATTTTGCCCTTGTCTCAGAACAAGGTACAGGAATTCATTCCTAAATCTGTGCACTGCTAGCATCAAATAGCCATGTACACCTACAAAACTCCCAATTGTACCTCTTAGGAATTATGTCCATATTCAACTAACTTTTGTTAGTTGGTCCATAACATATTTGATTGAAAATGAAAATGCCTCGTTACAAATACCATTTAGGTTAACGGTTAAGGTTAACTTAGGGTTAATGTTAGGCATGACTAGGGTAAGGTTACAGTAAAGTTTAGGCATTACAGTACTGAAGGTTAGAATTAGGACGAAGGTTAAGGGTAAGGTTACAAAAACAGAAGCATGTCTAAACAACACAATTTCAAAACCAAAAAATCTCTTGCTGGAATGAAATTCGGCTGCCCCTGGTGACCGGTTTTCCGATGGCTGGGAAATGGCACTTCTCATACAGTATGTTGAAACTGAAAGCAGGGCTGTAGCCAAGGTTTAGAAATTATTGAGGTCCAGGTTTTTTTCTTTTAATAGAACTTATTTAGGACAATTCACACCAAAATTACATCCTAAACACAACAAAAATTATACATTACAGTCACACAAAATCATTATCTATAATGAAATACATACAGAGGGACCTGTTGGATCTCTGTTCTCCTCTCTGTCCTCATGGTCACATTTTTCTCTGGTTTCATTTTTTTATTTACAAATAAATCTAGTGTATTCAGCAGTAATCTTTATGGCATTCTTCTTCTCTCACTGTTCTGTCTGACTAGTTTTCTGTGGGAGGAGGGATCAGGGAGGTTGATTATACCTTAATTGATTACATCACAGCATGTTGCTTGAAAATAATTTACTAAGGGTTTAAATGAATTGAGTCCTGCACATGTTAACAATCTAGTTAGCCATCACAGCCTCAAGCCAGCTAGCCTTGCTTGAGTCCTTAACTCTAACTGTTACTACTTAAAATATATGAAATGCAGAATACTGTATCAACATTGATGCTCTAGTTAATGTTGTTACTGAAAGCTTTTTAACAATAACTTATATTTTACAGGGTTGCCTACTTTGAGCACCTAAGATTTTGTTGCCATGGGCTTAATCTTGTGAATGCGCAGTTGTGCACTTAATCACATGCATGTATTTGGACTCAATTCTGGGTCCTCTCATCTCTCTCTTTGCCTTCTTAAAATACCTCAATAAACTCATCTGTTGATAAGTCTTTCTTGAAAACATGCATAATATTAGTAGCTAGCTAACTAGTTGCATAGAAAAAACAAATGCCATTGTTTAGTGTTGCTTTCATTCTTCTCTCGTGCCATGCACTTAACGTTAGCTAGACAGCTAACATAAGCTAACTAGCTGTTTATATAGTTGCTCAATGCTCTGTTACTTAGTTACAGAGCATTTATTCAAAACAAATATTATATAGTTAGTTTATAGGAACCACCCTGGGTAGGGACATCACTAGAGATTCATGGATAGTGGGTTAAGCCTCTTTTAGGGGGGCCTGGGCATACTCCCCCAGGATTTTTGTTAAAGTTCCCAAAGCATCTTTTCATCATGCATTTTTCGAGTAACAACGGGTGTAAAATCTATCAAAATTAGTTTATTTTTGTTCAAGGTTGGTTAAAAGTATACCTGTCTCAGTTTGTGTTAGACACTGATCTGATATGACTTACTTAAATTCTATCCAAATAAAGAAGTTAAGTTCCAGTCTCAACAAATACCATAAGGATTATGTCTGTTTCCATCATTTAGGATGTCTAGCTCATGTGTGCAAAAGAGCGTTTGACAGCTCTGCAGGAAGCTATAGGGGCAGATCATTTACTGAAACTTATTGGCTTCTTAATTTCAGTATGTTTAAACCTAATTTAAAGATGTTTTTCACCAATGCACCGTTATGTAATTTCGCAACAGTAGTATTTGAATACTATAGACAAAGAACCATATATGTGACATTTAAAAAAAAAGAGATATTCATGAAAAATCATTATTGGACACCCTTTTTCTACAGTGAACCAGTTTCTTTCCATGTGCCAAATTAACGATCATTTTAAATTAAAAAATAGGCTCTCGTGGAATAACCGTTTATGTGCACCACTCAGAATGGACAGACAAGCACAAACCTTTTCTGTTGCTGATGAAAATCGCCGAAATGTGGGAAAGAAATGTAAAACAAAACTAGAAGAATGGAAAGACAGGCAAAGGAAGATCTTACGGGATGCAGGAAAACCCTATACAAATCATAAGGGTCAAGAAAAAACTGGGAAAAGCTGTCCAAAAGAGGTACAGGTGCTGGTCATATAATTAGAATATCATCAAAAAGTTGATTTATTTCAGTAATTCCATTCAAAAAGTGAAACTTGTATAATGTATACATTCATTCCACACAGACTGATATATTTCAAGTGTTTATTCCTTTTAATTTTGATGATTATAACTGACAACTAATGAAA
>JACXGI010011399.1:0-15662 GCA_016801175.1 Esox masquinongy | reverse complement strand
ACGGCAGCCCCCCCACTAAACAGCTTCCCTGGCGTTGACATTTTAAGTCTGGCCCACCCCCAAAGCTCATGGTGCCTGTGCCTAGGTCTAATTGACAGCCAATGTGGAAATCTAAGCCCAGGATACAGGGGTCCTGAACACTAGCTACCCACTCTAGGAGTTTTACACTTACCACCCACAGTCAGTGACACCATTTTGTTCCCCAAAATAGGAGCAGTCTCACCCGTAACAGTTCGCAGTTGCACAGCAGTTGGTTCCCCAGCTAATCCCTCAGGAACAATGTTCGGCCGCAGAATCATCACAGTGGACCCGGTGTCCACCAAGGCCGGACACAACGTCCCCTCCACCATCACATGTATGTGGCAGAAATCGCCAGCTGTTGTGCGCCCCACCACAACAATTTTTTTTCCCTTTTCCTTGAGTGTTCTGTAGATGTCTGGTATGTGGGGGCAGGTCTAGGGACTGTACTGCCCCGTCTGTACGAATCCCTTCCTGTTTCCCTGAGGCTTGGTAGCGACAGGGCAGTCACGGAGCAAGTGACCAGGCTGGCCACAAGGGGCCAGAACGCCGACGGCAGGGCTCACTGGGGTGTTGTGATGCATGTAAAGAGATGGCACGGATTAGCTCTGTCGTTTCGGTCGCCCACATCGGTTTTTCCTCTCTCACTGTGCATGATTCCGCAGTTCTCACCACCGCTGAATCTCCTGTTCTCTTCCTAGCCGCCTCTCCCCAGATGACCTCATTCCTCCTTGCTACCTTGAACACCTCCTGCAGCGAACATGGTCTCGCCAGCTGGGTCTGTGCTCGGAGGTCAGGAGGAGCCAAAGCCAAGATGAAGCGTTCACGGGCTAGTTCATCCTGCACGGCCGGTGACATGTGACTGTAAGCTCGCCAGGTCAGGCCCTTGATGTCATTAGCCAACGATCTAAGCGATTCTCCCGTTAGTCTTTCTCTACGGCCCAGTCCCTGAAGAATGAGTTCAGGATGACTGTCACGACCATATCTCCTAGCGAGTGCCCCCACTAGCGCCCTATAGTCACGTCTTTGCCCCGGGCTAAGCAATATCAGGCAAGCTACGGCTTCTCCAGAGAGCACATCGCTAACTGCAGCGTTCTCTGCTCTTCCTTCCAGCCAACCGAGTCTGCTAAAAGTTCGAATTGGGCCATGAAAGCTTCAAAGTTGGCATCACCGGAGAACTTTGGTGTCTTCACGCTACGGTTAGCCACTGGGTACTGTGCAGCGCCATCTTTGTTGACATTGACATGGGGCTGCCTCTTGCAGTGTGAGGTCAACATTGGGTCCTTCATAGATGAGAGCAGCTATACGTCCTTTTCCTCTCGTCCGAACAACCACACCCCCCTTTTGGGGACAGCTAGCACTGTAAAAGTGTAGAAGACAACGGCACAAAATTGGAAATATTACTGGTACCATGTCTTAAAGCTGCTGCGCTGTGTTTTGTCCGTTGAATAAGAGAAAAAAACGCTAGTTTACGCTTTTCTGTACTTCCCATAAAAGCGAAGAACAGCAAAAGAAGAGATCTGTGGCTTCAGACCATCCGCAGAGAGGGTGAAAATGCTCTACTATGGGACCCGTCCTGTCAACACCTTTATGTCTGTGGCAAACGCTTCATCACGTTAGTTAATGGTGCTAAAGTCAACAGTTGTAATGTTACAAGTCAAAAAGTGAATGTTGATGCTGCATTGAAAAAGCAGTACATAGAACATTCTGAAAATTCACTTCCCTGAAGTGATTTTATGTCATGATTATCGCCATAGTAATCCCAATTCAAAGTGTGTCTAAATGCTGCATTAGTGCCATGATAAGAAAATTATAGGGAATTGAAAAAATTAAATTAAGCAACAGATGTTATTGTTCATTGCAAATTATTGTAGCAATACACATAATTCATTTGTAGCCTACCTTATAGTTGCAGGGTGCTAGCTAGTTAACTTAATAAACATGTTAGCGATTTAATTGGATTACAGTAACATCACATTGGACAGACTACCAAAACAGCAAAATGAAGTGACAGACGTCATAAATTCACTACCTGGAGATTCAATAAGGTTATTAGGTTATTGGGCAAGTGAGTATTCTGATCGTATTATTATTTCTATACAAATTTTCCATCTCCAAACCATATAAACTAGAATACTCATTGGATTGAATCATTTTCAGGTGATATGTATTTGTGCAATGAGGGAGGGTGTGGCAACAGTGAATGACACCTTATATTAAGGTGAGCATAATTATTAGGCAGCTTCATGACCTCAGGTAAAATAGGCCAAAAAAGAGATTTGACTGACACTGAAAAGTCATAAATTGTAAAATGCCTTTCAGACGGATGCAACACTCTTGAAATAGCTAAACTATTGAGGGGTGACCACCGGAAACTCAAACGTTTTGTTGCAAATAGTCAACTGGGGTGCAAAAAATGCATGGAGAAAAAAAGATGCAAATTAACTGCAAAAGACTTGAGAAGAATTAAACGTGAAGCTACCAGGAACCCATTATCCTCCAGTGCCACCATATTCCAGAACTGCAACCTACCTGGAGTGTCCAGAAGTACAAGGTGTCAAATGCTCAGAGACATGGCCACGGTCAAGAAGGCTGAAAGAAGACCACCACTGAATAAGATTCACACGTTGAAGCATATAGATTGGGCAAAGAAATACCTGAAGACAGATTTTTCAAAGGTTTTACAGACAGATGAAATGAGAGTGACTCTTGATGGACCAGATGGATGGGCCTGTGTCCATCACCAATGGACACAGGGCACGTCTTCGAGTCAGGTGCCAGCAAGGTGGAGGAGGGGTACCGGTATGGGCTGCAATCATTAAGGATGAGGTAGTTGGACCTTTTCGGGTTGAAGCTGAAACTCCGGCTGAAACTCAACTCCCATACCTACTGCCAGTTTCTGGAAGATACTTTCTTCAAGCAGTGGTACAGGAAGAAGTCCTCAGCATTCAAGAAGGCCATGTTCTTTATGCAGGACAATGCTCCATCACATGCATCCCAGTACTCCACTGCTTGGCTAGCAAGCAAGGGCCTCAAAGATGCCCGAATAATCACCTGGCCCCCTTCCTTACCTGACTTAAATCCTATTGAGAAATTGTGGACCCTTCTCAAACGTGAGCTTTACAGTCAGGGAAGACAATACACCTCTTTGAACAGCATTTGGGAGGCTGTGGTTGCTGCTTCAGCGAAAGTTGATCATGAACAGATCAAGAAACTGACAGACTGCATGGATGGAAGGCTCATGGCAGTTATTGAAAAGAAGGGTGGCTATATTGATCACTGAATATTTTTAAAAGGACAGAAATGTTATTTAATTTTCATTTTGTTTTACTTATTTGTTGCATTTGTTTGTTGCAGAAATTATTTTGTAATTTAGTTGCCTAATAATTGTGCACACTTATGTATTCCCCTGAGGAAGATCAAGACTCATTTTTCCTTTGTTAAACATTCAGGTTTGAGGTTCAATGATATTTTGGATTGACTGAGAGCATTGTGTTTGTTCAACAATAAAATAAATCTTGAGGAATACGATTTGCCTAATAATTGTGCACGCAGTGTATATAGCCTATCAGGATGATACCTCCGGCCACTGGGTTGGGTCGTTCGCCCACTTTGATGGAGGCGGACTGAATGGACACTTAACCCCTATTTCTTGAGTTTTGTCTGTATAACATTGCCAATCAGTGATCGGCAAAGACATGAAATAATTGTTTGCCTGACTGGCCATAGTGTTTATGATCCTAATAGCTAAAAAGCAATATGGTTTTCTTATTTTGTATGAATGAATTGGCAAAGACGTCAGATTTTGTATTCACCACCAGTCAAATTAAATGGGCCGCTTACCCCCAAAAAGGGGCGGGAGCATGATGCGAAGGCAAAGTACCCAGATGGGCTGCTCTCATCCATGTCCAGAGCGGTGCCCCACAGTGACGTTGGCTCCAGCTTGGCGGGTAAACCACCGATGAGAGTGCTCTCTCCCCCTCATTTCCGTATCACTCACCGAGTACCATGATGTGCCCCACGCCCCGCAATCCCCCACGTCGATTCTGACATCTGTCTGCTCCTCCTTTATCTTAGGTCTTGCGCCCTGCATCGTCCTTCTACGTGACTCAGAGAGATGCTAGCCGAGTCGACGACTTCACTAGCGTTCCAACCAAGGCAGCGATCCGAAAGCACTTCTGACACCAATGTAACACACCTGGCCGGGATGCTGAATCAGGAGACGGAGTCAGAGGTAGAGAGTACTGGGTAGAATTTATTAACCTAATTCAGACAGCTATTATATTGGCAGCTGTCCACGCTCAACCCTATCAGCAAACACACATAGGAACTTAGCTACTCTATATCTAAGAACTGAAGCTAGCTAGCCAGCTATCTCACAGGTGAACGGTTCTTTCCCACACACAGGAGTGGAGCCAAGAAAAGAGGCCGATGTCCACCAAAACCCCTCCTTATATTAGCTACGCCCCTGGGACCCTAGACACACCCCTGCTGTCCCAACAAGCCACCCCGGAGCTGCCACCACGTCGCGGGATGTCCCATCCATATACACAGCCCCACCCAACTGTGAGACCCAGCCCTCTTAATGAGAAATGTATGAACATGACCACCCAGAACAGCATTTAAAGAAATGTGCTTTACAAGAATACAGGGTCGCCACAGTATGTTTTTACGGTGATATTTTTAAAATACTGTTATAATGGGGAGAGACACAAGGAATGGTCACAGAGAGGGTGTTCAGGGCCCTGGAGGGTGTTTTATTAAGAAAAGCAGATCAGAGAGAGGAGGAGGTGAGGGAGAAATCAAAATTATTGGACAAAACCTTTTCATGGGGAGGTGGCTTTGTCTTTGGGACAGCCTGGTGGTTGGGAAGTAATGGGTACTTGTCAGTTGAAATTTTAGCAGACCAAGCACCCTCCATCTTCTGGCCATCTTCATCTTCCTGGGAGGCTCATCTGGCTCTGCCGGGACGCTGGACATTGCAGACCACTACTGGCGTAGCGTGGTGACACCAGGCTGGGGTGCAAGCAGTCCTTTCAGGACCCTCCCCGGGATGAAAATGTAAGATATATGTTATGGTGATATATAGGCTACGCATGTAAAGCCGATCCTGGTGTAGATTAACCTCACAGCTGATGTCTGACTGTGATGACCACATAGAAAAACACAACATAAAATAAAAATACAAAATATTTATAATAGAGGCCAAGCACAGGCCTCCCACACACCATGGGCCCTGGTGCAGCTGCACCCTGGCACACCCGATAGCTACGCCAGTGCAGTCAACATTGGCATGCACTTCATCAGGGCGCAGGGAGGCTCGTCTGGTGAGGGCGGGGCTATTAGAGGCTCCTCTGGCATGGTATGGGCTATGGGAGGCAGCTTTGACCTTGTCTTCGCTGTTGTGTTGTAGCGGGGCGCTGAGCTCCGACAGTCGGGCATTGTCTTCCCGCTGGCCCCAAAGAAGGTCCTCATGTCCTGTTGGTGGGAAGAAGGTGACACCAACGGAGATGGACGTTCCCTGTGTCTCTAGCCTGGGCAATGCCCGCATCCTGCACTAGTGTAACGGGGAGAGACACAGCGATTGGACACAAGGTATGTTCAGGGCCCTAGTGGGGGTTTTATTAGCTAAAAGAGAAGGGTGAGGGGAGGAGGTAATGGAGAAATTCAAAAAATCAAAAGACAAAAACCCTTTTACGGGGAGGTGGCTTTGTCTCTGGGACGGCCTCTGTGATGGTAATTCCATCGATAGGAACTCTTAAAGGAGTAAGTACAGAGACAAAATTCTCTTGGCATAATTAGCAGTTTATTTGCAAATAGAGAGACGCGTCAAAAACCCTCTGAGGAATCTCTGAGGAAAATACATGAACAGTCCATATTTATTACAGTTTAAAGGGGTGTGGTAAGTTACTGCCCAGCTGTCTTATGTCACATAGGTTTTACCCAAAGGGCACGCTGTCCCCCCACCTTATCCTTCCTGCCCTAGGTGTTTACCGTCAAGGGGGTAGGGGAACATCATAAAAGGCAGTCAACCACATTCCTGAAGAACAAAGGACAGATACCCTTATTGGTTTGGGCAGATTAACAGATGGTCAGAGGTCATAATGATCCACTGCTGACATGTCAGAATCAAAGATCAGAGTTACACACCAGGTAGTAGTGAAGCAGACATTTCTCAAATGTACATTAGTTCAAGAATTTCCATAACACTTCCCGGTGCTGGTTTGGGAGGTATGGGCTCTGACAGTCGTACCCTCCATCTCCTAGTCATCTTCCTTCACCTACATCCTGTAACCTTCTCTGGCTATTCATTTCTTCTGCTGGCCTCCACCCTGAGCTGCTGCCTGGGAAACCTTATATACCTCCTCTGACAAGGTCTTAAGAGGAGACAGGTAGTGTAGGGGCGTCCATGTTGTCCACCTCTGACAAAAGCTACCTAGAAGGGTTTAGCTTCTGAAACATTTTTCTCCTCCAAACCAGAACTAATATAGCTTGTAAATATCACTTAAGTAAATAAATAACTGCTATTCAAGCCCCCTCCTGGCTCACCAGTCACTTCTACCCGTGGCCCCACTGAACTAGTTTTTCTTTCTTGTTTTAGAAAAATAATTTAAAACTTTGAGACAAATGGTCTGTGTTGTAAGAACACTATGCACTATGAACACTATCTGACCTTTTGAGCTAAATGTTTTGCTGGCAACATGGCTTGACCTAGCATCTAAGAAATGTACTGAAACTATAGCTATTCCCTTCAATTCTTAAAAAATAACTTCACATCAAAATGTGAAATTATTCCTTCACCACACAATTGTTAGCTCGCATATGAATAACACGATGCCCCCTTGTTTGGTTGTAACAAGTAATCACCAATCTCCCCTACAAGCAACTCCAATCTCCCCTACTTCTAAGCAATCCCAATCTCCCCAACTCCCAAATCCACTGCATTATATGGAAAAAGTAACTTCATAATATGAATTATGAATAAAATGTATTTATTATATGCGTTATATAGGCCAATGGCTATTTTGCAGTAGATGGGCGACAATGAAAAAAAACAGACATTAGCAATGTAACATTTAGATAAACAGAGTCCATATTCTTGCAGCACCAAACTCAAACTTCTTTGAAGTTTCGTATGTAAAGCCTCAATCTTTGGACCAATAAATTAATATTTATCCATTGATTCTTGAAGTATATAACATGCATCATGAGTTTGGTTTTACCCAAACAGCAACCAAAAGCTTGATTTACTACAAGGTAAATGAAGTACATTTAAACTAGCACTATACAGCCTGAAAATATCTATTATTTGGACAACTTTATCTCCCTAACCCTCTCACCCATGGGCAGAGCCAATATAAAAGATGACTACATTAAACAAGATTTACTTCTGTATTTCAGAGAATACTCACTCCCTGACTGGACCATTGACACCACCACTCAAGCTACTCCTGTACTGAACTGTCATTATCCAGCAGTGGAAAACCCATAAAGCCTCATTCCATATAAAAAACAGCAAATGAAATACTATTATTAGTACCAAAATATCTATAAAATGTTATAAACGCTTTAATTTGTTGTTTTTTTTTTTAAATCTAAGAGGTAGGCTGGAACAGATGACCAACTAAAATTGTAATACCAACCTGGTTGATGCTTAAGCAATTAGGCTAAGCACCTGAGGCCACCTTAGTTGTAATAATAACAGTCTCCTACAAGGCAATCTTCTCCACCCCCGACGCATTCCACATCCTTCCAGAAACCATGGCAGGTGGAACAAACTCTGTACATAATTTCAATTTAAATTAGCGTGCTAGCCAATTAATAGACAGTCAATCCAGCAAATCCATGGACTACCACCACATAATGCAGCTCATCCATTAACATATTATTAAAAATATATTTTAAAATAATGTAACAGAAAACACAGACCTATATGTAAGTATTTGGCTTCCTCACAGTGCCATAGTTACCATGGAAACATTCATAAAACATTCAATAGTAGCATGGAAAGATGGAGACAGTTATGTGAAAGAAATTTTTTATTATTTTTAGAAATCATTTTATTCAATTTTATCTTTTCATGATTTGAAAGTAGCTATACTGATATGTTTGATTTCATCCACTCTGTTTTTATGCATCTGAAAAGCAGGAGTCACCCATCGACCACAGGAACACTGCTCCCCACACCAGTTAAACGATCCCAGCTTGGAGCTACACTTAGGGCACAGGAGCTGAAAAATGCAAGTAATATGAAAATGCTGAGTTAGTGATTCTTAAAAGTGGTCATTAAGCAGTCCCATTTGTAGGTATTCAACACTTCAAAACAGTAGTTTAGTTTAAATCCTGTTTTACTGATCTGCTAAATATAGTAGAAACACTTAAGTGTGTTATATTGTTTTACTAAGGTACATTGATTTATAACTATAGTACCATTGATATATAATTAAAAAAACAAATGATTGAAAAATAAGCACACAAAAATTAAATTTTTTTGATTTTATAAATTAACAACATTACAGAATATTCCATGTATGCTTACCTGTCCATTCATCACCCCCAAAAAGGCTTGTTCCATCCACTGGACTGGCTCAGTAAAGTAGGAGGTACACTGGGTTTCATACCCTCTCTGTTGATTACTTAACTTCTTATGGCCAAATGCAGTCGGCCCATGGCCAACTGGGTGACTAAGGATACTGGAACCACGAAATACTGTCCGTCTAGAGGGAGGAAAAAAAAAAGGGTTGCACGAGAGGGGGAATATAAAAATGATTTGTGTTGCATTCAGACAGCCTTCATTTTTTACACTTCAGCATTTGATACAGTCTCATGGGGAATGGAGATCAAAGGTGAATGAATGGGAGTCAAGGGTGATTCAATGGGAGTCTATGGAAATGAATGGGAGTCAGTGGGGAAAGAATGGGAGTATATGGGGAATGAATGACAATGAATTAAGAGTAAATGGGTGCCATGGTAGTCCTGGAAGGAAATGACCCCATCATTTCCGCTTGCGGATATATTTAATGCTTGTATTTATGCCAGTAGCATGATAAAAAATTACATATTATTTAATTGCCTACCGACACATTTTACACCTGTACACCACTTCAGAAGAGGTACTTAGGGAGGGGTCTGCAGCAAACACCTCCTTGGGAACATTCCGAAGCTCTGTGTCAAGTATAAACAACAAACTTAGAGTATGTCTTTAATTAAGTTAAATAGAATAATGTGCCCTGGTATAGTCAAACTACAGAGGTTAGGACAAACCACACAGCAGGACTTACCTGGGTATTTCTCAGTGAGTTTAAGAAGTCTATACTCCTTGTACTGGGGGCTGGTGACATCTACTTCACAACCCAATGACTCATACAGTGCTAACTGATCCACAAACCCCTCATTCATCCTAAACATGAACACAATGTTTTACAATAAACATTAACTACCAGGACAACAGTACTAACTTTGAGTCAACAATACACTGATCAGCCATAACATTATGACCACTGACAGGTGAAGTGAGTAACGCTGAAAATCTCGTCATCATGACACTTGTGGGATATATTAGGCAGCAAAGTGAACATTCTGTCCTCAAAGTTGATGTGTTAGAAGCAGGAAAAATGGGCAAGCATAAGGATCTGAGCGACTTTGACAAGGGCCAAATTGTGATGGCTAGACTGGGTCAGAGCATCTCCAAAACTGCAGCCCTTGTGGGGTGTTCCTGGTCTGCAGTGGTCAGTTCTAGGGGTGCGTGATATATTGACTCAATACCGTTATCGCAATATCACATTGCGCAATATCAAAATCGAAAATGTCACGTAAAGTATGCGATATTCCATTTATTTTGTGGAGAGGTGCGTCCATTGGCTGTGTTCGATTTAGAGCCCGCTTGAAACCACTATATAATAATCATGTTTCATTGGCCAGTTGCCCTGTCACACGCAAGTGTGAGCGCACAGGTCCATAACACAAACATACCCTATGGAGCATACCACGTGACGTGTGCACACTTCGACAGCGTGTGAGTGAAGAGAGAGATAGAAACAGCAAAATGAATCAGAGGGGTGAAAGAAAAAAAAAGGACAGAAAGAGAAAGAAAAAGCGAAGCAAGTCAGAGGAGCAAAAGAAAAGAAAGGACAGAAAAGTAAGATGTGTGGCTCGGAGACAACGAAACAACGAAAATCGAAGAGGAAATGTTAATGGCCAAAACGTTACGTGATAGTCTATAACAGTAATTTTGATCCACGTCACAAAAAGCATTACAAAAGTATAATCCAAAATAAATATAAACATCATGGAGTCGGGAGTTTAGAACACTGTGCGATAAATAATGAATGACTGTCCAGTATTAGCTATACAGGCAAAGCTTCTAAAATGCCTTTGCACTAGATTTGAGATTTAATCAATTAAAAAATCTCAAATTATGTATGTGCTGCCAAGAAATACAATAGCCACCTTCACATAGGCTGAAACACCAGAGTCTTCTAGCAAAATTAATTCTAACAGAATTCAGATTGCCTACAAAGCTTTGTGTAGCTAGTTTGCAGTCTGTCTCCATGCGATCATTTGTTTTCAAATTGATTTTCCTTTTAGTGTTGATTAAGTACCGTGTCTAAAAATCCAATATCAGTGATTGGCCCTGTATGAGAGTTGACAAGGGTTCCTCTACAGTAGAGACTAAACTGTAGAAGCATATACTAAGAAAAACCTTAGATTAGATTCAACTGTACTGTCATAGAACGTACAAGTACCGTACAATGAAATGCAGTAAGCATCTAAACAAAAGTGCAAATAGAAAAGGGCAGAAAATATACAAGAATTAAGTATAATGTACGTACAAGTGGGATGTATAGATGTGCAATAAAGGCAAATACAAGTGCAAATGGCAGTCCTGAACCCCAATTTGCCGCGCGTGTCTGGTACTCCAGTACAACATGTCCTGTTCTGTAGACATGGTCTTTATTTATTTATTCATTCATGTTGTACCAGTCCAATATGACTGTCAGTTGAAATAAACCTTTGTGTTGTAAGAAAACCTGTTGTTTTCATATGTTTTGAATCTATTTTGATGGGTTTTCCCATAACTTTTGTGTTTTTACATATGTTTAAGAATATCAAAATGAATATTGATATCGCAACATTCATGATCAATATCGCAATATCACATTTTGTCAATATCGTGCAACGCTAGTCAGTTCCAATCAAAAGTGGTCCAAAGCGGTGAACCAGTGACAGGGTCATGAGCGGCCAAGGCTCATTGATGCACATGGGGAGCGAAGGCTGGCCCATGTGGTCCTATCCAACAGACGAGCTACTGAAGCTCAAATTGCTGAAAAAGTTAATGCTGATACTGATAGAAAGGTGTCAGAACACACAGTGCATCGCAGTTTGTTCCGTATGGGGCTGCGTAGCCGCAGACCAGTCAGGGTGCCCATGCTGACCCGTCCACTGAATCACGTTTCCTTTTACATCACATGGATGGCCAGGTGTGTTTTGTGTCACTTACCTGGAGAACACATGGCACCAGGATGCACTATGGGAAGAAGGCAAGCCAGCGGAGGTAGTATGATGCTTTGGGCAATGTTCTGCTGGGAAACCTTGGGTCCTGCCATTCATGTGGATGTTACACTGACATGTACCACCTATCTAAACATTGTTGCAGACCATGTGCACCCTTTCATGGCAACGGTATTCCCTGATGGCATTGTCCTCTTTCAGCAGGATAATGTGCCCTGCCACAAAGCAAAAATGGTTCAGGAATGTTTTGAGGAACACAACAACGAGTTCAAGGTGTTGACTTGGCCTCCAAATTCCTCAGATCTCAATCCAATCGAGCATCTGTGGGATGTACTGGACAAACAAGTCCAATCCATGGAGGCGCCACCTTGCAACTTACAGGACTTAAAGGATCTGTGGCTAACTTCTTAGTGCCAGATACTACAGCACACCTTCAGAGGTCTAGTGGAGTCCATGCCTGGATGGGTCAGGGCTGTTTTGGTGGTAAAAGTGGGACCTACACCATATTAGGCAGGTGGTCATAATGATATGGCTGGTCGGTATCTAGTCCCACATTGGACATTTTTAACCTTACTGCAGAAATGTATAATAAAACAACATATTTTCAACTTACTTTACATCAGGTTTAAGCTGTTGAAGTTTGGCGCATGCATCCACAAAATTCATTTTGTGACATTTCATCAGGTAAGCAGTCACCACCGCTGCACTCCGACTTTGCCCAACGTGGCTGGAAACAAAATACATGTCAAATGCATTTGATTCATCATGATATGCATTAATCAATCAACTGAGTATTTGCTAGGGCTCACACACCAATGCACAAGGACAGCTTTTGATTCCTCACAAGCATCACATATGAAGCTTATGCAGTCGTCAAAGTGGCTAAGTAGGTCTGTTTTAGATTCGTCCAGGGCATGGATATACTTCATCCTAAATGACCCTTCAGGTACAGCTGGCTGCTCTGAGTCCACAGTGAGTATGTGGGTGATGCCAGCATTAGTCAGATCCTGGGCATCTTTAAGGTCAGATACCGCCCCGATGTACACTCCTGCATCTACTCGAATCATCGATGGTCAATCACTATTTATAGTGATTATATAGTGGTAGTAGAAGACCTGTTAATAACAAGTAGAACAGTGCAGATACGACTACATACATTAGCCTATAACGTGAGGTAATAAATGTTATTCCTTAGTTAAAGAAATAACATATTTATTATTTTAACTATAGCCTAAATGCTTCTTTTCTGAAAATCAGAATATAACATTTACTATAAAGCTAACATACAACATGCTATTTTTTTATCAACACATTGAAGTAGCCACGTCCTTTCCGATAATAATCTTCATACAACCAAGTAATTTTGACAAAGATAAACAGGATTTGACTAAGGTTCACTAGCAAAAATTGCTACAATTATATATAACTACTGTAACTCCGCATGGTAAACGTAGCAGGCTAATCAGTCTCAAGTTTGTATGTAGCTAAATAGCAAACAAACTTGTTTTGAATGTCTGTCGTGCGTCTTACCAACGAAATGTAAACAACTACCGATCTACTACAACAACAAAATGCTTCAGGAGAATAGAACGGCCGTTAATCAATCCGCGTTTTTGTCCTTACTTGTGTTCTTGTGAACTCGTTTGACGTCATCTTTCATGGCCCAAGTACGGTTTCAATCCAAAGAACGCAAGTTACCAAGAACGCCTAAAATGTCCGGATGTGTACTTGATCCGCCTCTTTTATCGAGGATGCATGGGTTGGTGACTTGTCCAGCGAGAACGCATCTGATATCCCAGAATTCATTTCAAGATGTCAGGAGAGCAGGAAAAGCATACGGTATTGCGCAATAGCTAAGTACACATGCATCACAATCTAGGTAGGTGCGTTCTCTGTCCTCGCGTTTCTTGCAAGACCATACTCTCAAGGACGCTTGGCAAGAACGTTCTTCTGAAGGGCACAAGTACGTTCTTAGCGTAATTGGAATTGATAAACGGCCAATGGCTGGACAATTGTTTGGTCCGGTAAGGAATTGTAACCGTCCATTGAAACAAAAACTGAATCTTTTTGTTCCGGGAAGAGATGGAACAAAAACTACTACTACTATTAAAAGTGATGGGAAGCCAACTCTTGAGCCCAAGATACGTCTACACACTGCCAAACACCTCCGCTGCTCCAAAGAATGTCACTTTGACGTTCAAGTCACTACCACAAATTGTATAGAAGCGTGTTCATTAGGCAGCGTCTTCTGTTGAGTTTGATGCTTTGAACATAACTCGCTTATCTGAAGCGAGCTCCTGTCTGTAAATAGTAGGCTAGATTACATGGAGGTACTTCAGAAAGCAGGGTCAACATACTGAGTTTATACCACAACTCTGGGTTGACTAACACTGATCAGCGTCTTGTGAGCAACATTAAAGAAACACTTCCGGGTCACGAAAATTTGGATATTTTCAAAATAAGAGACCACCGTATTACTTCAAAACTGACATAAATTGAGTTTATTGTTTAAGAAAATGTTCCCCTCAAAACATTGACAGAAATTCATATTTGATCATATTTAAGAGTAATTTCAATTAAAAAGTGGCTATTAAAACACGTTCCAAGGGCAAAATTCAGACAATGCCAATGACTCAATATGGAATACATATTGCCTCGTAGCTCATAAACTGTTGAATATTCCACAGAGAAAGCAATGTAGGAAATGTTCAGGAGAGTCTGTAAAGAAGACAAACCTGTCGAATCATGGGGAGTGGTGTGCTACATCTAGCAACACAATATTTTCCACACCCTCTTTAGGCCCCAATGCAAAACACTATAATAGACAGTACATGTACATATTGCCCTATACAGAAAAATCTATTCTATACAGCACAGTGTTGTATTGTAGGAAATGTTCAGGAGAGTCTATAGAGTGATTATATGCAAAAAAATCAAGGGGCACTGCGTATTTGCAATTGTTGCTGGCATTTTACTCCGCCCATACCATTGGCCACAATGCAGATGCCTGTTTATGAAATATATTGCCCTGTACAGAAAAAACTGTTCTATACGCCACAGTGAATGTATTGTAGGAAATATTCAGGAGAGTGGATAGAGTGACTATATGCAAAAAAATCAAGGGTCACTGTGTATTTGCAATTGTTGCTTGCATTTTACTCTGCCCATACCATTTGGCCACAATGCAACTCAATGGATATGAAATACATATTGACTCATACAGAAAAAACTATTCTATACGCCGCAGTGAATGTATTGTAGGAAATGTTCAGAATACTCTATAGAGTAAATATATGCAAAAAAATCAAGGGGCACTGTGTATGAATTAATTAATGTTATCTCCAAATAGGACTGCTTTAGCGAACAAACACACATAAGGACCACAACTACAGTGCCTTGCGAAAGTATTCGGCCCCCTTGAACTTTTCGAACTTTTGCCACATTTCAGGCTTCAAACATAAAGATATAAAACTGTAATTTTTTGTGAAGAATCAACAACAAGTGGGACACAATCATGAAGTGGAACGAAATTTTTTGGATATTTCAAACTTTTTTAACAAATAAAAAACTCAAAAATTGGGCGTGCAAAATTATTCAGCCCCCTTAAGTTAATACTTTGTAGCGTGAAGTATTAATACCTTTTGATCGATTAATACCTTTTGCTGCGATTACAGCTGTAAGTCGCTTGGGGTATGTCTCTATCAGTTTTGCACATCGAGAGACTGAAATTTTTGCCCATTCCTCCTTGCAAAACAGCTCGAGCTCAGTGAGGTTGGATGGAGAGCGTTTGTGAACAGCAGTTTTCAGTTCTTTCCACAGATTCTCGATTGGATTCCGGTCTGGACTTTGACTTGGCCATTCTAACACCTGGATATGTTTATTTGTGAACCATTCCATTGTAGATTTTGCTTTATGTTTTGGATCATTGTCTTGATGGAAGACAAATCTCTGTCCCAGTCTCAGGTCTTTTGCAGACTCCATCAGGTTTTCTTCCAGAATGGTCCTGTATTTGGCTCCATCCATCTTCCCATCAATTTTAACCATCTTCCCTGTCCCTGCTGAAGAAAAGCAGGCCCAAACCATGATGCTGCCACCACCATGTTTGACAGTGGGGATGGTGTGTTCAGGGTGAT
>JACXGI010011398.1:15212-25255 GCA_016801175.1 Esox masquinongy | reverse complement strand
CTAATTTTCTGAGATACTGAATTTGGGATTTTCATTAGTTGTCAGTTATAACCATCACACTTAAAAGAAATGAACATTTGAAATATATCAGTCTGTGTGTAATGAATGAATATACTATACAAGTTTCACTTTTTGAATGGAATTACTGAAATAAATCAACTTTTTGATGATATTCTAATTTTATGACCAGCACCTGTATGTAACATTTTTACTGTACTACTAATACAAAATACAAAAATAAATGACCAGAAGACATCTGCAGTGACGTTTTTTAAGCTAATGTTTTTGACCCTCGCAGTACTTTCCCACCACCCTAAACCACCCTGGACTAGCCAAACGTTGGAGGCAAGATTCTATACAATCCTTTAAGTTTTGCCTTTGAATTTATTGTCTCGTTTTCCACATTAACCGCTAGATGGCGCTCTTACCCCATATCACCATTTTCCAGAGCCTCAGGGTTATAACCATGCCAACCATTCTTGGCATGGTTATACTGTAACCCTGAGAACAAAAATTACTACATTTTACGTTTCAGACCAGATTCAGTTCAGTCTAGCCCCCTCAGCTTTCCCTAATACAGTCAGTCCTCACCTGAAACTGTACTGTGAATAAATCTGTAACCATTGTTGTCTGAAGCCACGTATTGCTGTACTGCAAAGACAAAGAAATAATTAATCCAGTACACTGGGCCATGTTAATGATTAGTGCACAGACAGCTACTCTTAACGTCATAACAAATATTAAGACTCACTTAAGTACCCTGGGTCTTCTGTTTATCATTGAATCTGTGTGTCTATAGGAAAACACAAAATGATAAAATGTTTTATTTGGCCATTACGGCAAATCAAACCCTGGTTAATTGAAGACCATATCTTGGTGAACAAGTAGAGTTAACAGGACAACTGGGGTAAAGGCCTCCTCCCAAACAAGTCCAAAATACTTCCAGATGAACAGCTTCCACAACAGACCCAACCACAAAAGACCTATCCATCCACAACAGACCTATCCGTCAAAATAAACCTATCCATCCACAACAGACCTATCCAACAAAACAGACCTATCCATCCACAACAGACCTATCCATCAAAATAAACCTATCCATCCACAACAGACCTATCCAACAAAACAGACCTATCCATCCACAACAGACCTATCCATCCACAACAGACCTATCCATCAAAATAAACCTATCCATCCACAACAGACCTATCCAACAAAACAGACCTATCCATCCACAACAGACCTATCCATCCACAACAGACCTATCCAACAAAACAGACCTATCCATCCACAACAGACCTATCCATCAAAATAAACCTATCCAACCACAACAGACCTATCTATCCACAACAGACCTATCCATCCACAACAGTCCTATCCATCCACAACAGACGTATCCAACCAAAGGAGGTTTTATTATCTCTCTCCCTCCTCTCCTGTGATTGGTCCTCTGTCTATGAAACATGTGGAGACCCCAGTCCCGCCTGGTTGGTCTTGCCCCCACCTCCGTCAGCCTAGCTGGCTCTCAGTGAGAGGTGTCTCTGTGGCACACGTGTGTTTCATAGGTCAATGAAACAGCAGCACATGCACTGTCTGCAGTCAAGGAGTGTGTGCGAGCTCCCCAAGGGGCCTGGCCCTGTTTGGAAAACAGGACCATGTGACCCGGGTGGTCCAGTGTTCTGGGCCACTGCCTTCACTGCACATGTATTGCTGCATGCCTGGGTTTGAATCCAGCCCCCTGCTCTGTCAGCAGAAACTCCTCCATCTTGTAAAGCATTAAAAATCCTGAAAATGTATTTTAAAGACTTTTGTTATCATTGACGGTGATAACAAATGTAATACTGTTAACACGATCAATTTGTTAAAATAGTGTGTTTCATTGTTTTTCCTGATGTTTTTGCTGGAAGAGGAGTGGGTTGGATTCGAATCCATGCTGCAGCAGTACATGTGCACCGGCGGCAGTGGCTTTGACTTGCGGACCGCCCTATTTTCTGATTGGCTGTAGTTCCTGATTAGCTGAATTTAGCAGAATATACCATGTTCTGACATACTTAAGTACACTCACAATCTCTCAATGCATTGAGTGGCACATTGTGTTGGATATGTTTTGAATTTCTTTTTTGTGCTTTTAAGAGCACAGCCAACAAAATGTATGTATTCTCCCTTTGCTAGCAGTACCACAACAAACTAGGAGAGATCCTGTCTGGATTAGCCTGAACCTAAAAAAACCTAACTATCACTTTAGCTTAGAGATACTTTTCAATGATTAAATCCTTGTGGACATACAGTAAGCCATTGGGGTAAAAACATTTCAATTGCATTCCTTATAAACAAACCCTGACATATCTCAGAAGGTTCCCCTATAGGTAACTGGGGCATACATGTACCCAGAAAACACATGACTAAAATTACTCAGTCAATTCTTAAACATAAGTCTAGTTTCATCCAGATCTCCACAGGTTACAATGTTTCGCTAAACCGTTGATTATTGTCATCTGCACAGCGTTAGCGTTTAGCCAAAGCACTGATGTGAGGTGCTGAACTGCTAGGTCCTGAGACGGTGACAGCTCTAGGTTAAGGGGGGACTTTGAACTTTCTTTTTTATCACAGCTGTAACTCACCAGTCAAAGTGGTATGGTCTCGATTTCTGTAGCAATGACAATTATTTCCCTTTGACTTTGGAATAGTGTGAGGTGGATAAATTTCAATCCAATACAACTGTTAAAAAAAACAAGAACATAAGTAGAGCATATTTAACAGTGGGGAGACTATTTGAGCTGCTTTTGATTTGAAAGCTGAAATGCAGTATCACAGTGAATGATATGGAGATTGTGTGATGATAGTAACAACAAATTAAATTAGCAATTACCCATTAAACCTTTTCGCATGTTGTTAAATTTTAAAGTGGGATTTAAATGGATTTAAAGAGTATCTGATCCACAATAAAATATGCAATATTCTCAAAGTGAAAATGTATACAAAAAAGTAAACTAAAATATAATCATTGCATAAGTAATAAAACACACAGCCACTTCAGAAACAGTAATTTTTCTGAACTGCACTTAAAGACAATATGAGGAAACTGCTTAGCAATGTCACCATGACACCATTGGAGATTTAAAAACAGCTGCTGTGAGTTCAGTTGCTGTGATGGGAGACAACTACAGATCAACCACATTTTAGTGACTCCACAATTAGCTAAAATTAAATATAATTACTATAATTACATTAAACACATATTTCTGATAATAATAATCAACATGTAAAGATTAAAAACAATCCAAAAGAAGCATCCTACAAAGCATTAAAGTAATACTGGGGGTGGGAAGTCAAATGGAGGCACTTTTTGCAAAACGCAAAGCCTTATGTTTGGGACAAATCCAACACCACATTACTGAGTAACTGCCTCCTGATTTCCAAGCATGGTGGTAGCTGCAGGGATGGATAAGTGTTCCTGACATGCAGATCTGTACGTCCACGCAAAATCCTCAATGAAAACATGCCTCAGTGTGCTTTGCACCAGACAGGGACAGGAATGTTTTTCAGCACAACAATGTGAGGTCAAATCTACAGCGGAGTTGCTCACCAACAGTACAGTATGTCCCTGAGTGGTCAAAGAGTTTTCACTTTAAAACTCCATGGCAAAACCTGAAAATAACTGTCTAGCCATGACCCCAAACACATCAGATCTTTGTAATAATAATTAATATTGCACAAGGGTTTGCAAAGCTTTTAGACTTTCTCAAGAAGACCTCCAAAGGTGTTTCTGATGTATTTCATGTTAAAATGTCCATTATGGAGGCCATCATTTCCTTCTAAGCTTTTAATGTACTAGCATTCATCTCTGATCCTTAAACATTTTTGGTGCTTTAAGTTCAAAAGTGTCTCATAGCAACCAATACTAACTTTCTGAGAAACTATTTTAAAAAGTCTGCCATCACACAATTTGTACCAACCTCACTTTAATTTACTATAATGTAGTTTAAATCACATTAAAATTACGTTTTTTTGATCTATAGTCAAAGCTGAGGAAACATTCCGGGTAAAGAAAAGGTTATGGCCGAAAGGCTATTAACCACTTTTTAATGCCACTTTAACTGTTTAAATTCAATGTAAAAGACGTTCTGTGTCTTTTCATCTGCAATGCAAAACAGCTGGATCTTTTTAACATCAACACTTGTGTTTAATTTAAGCCTTATGGGCACAAAGTTCCATCTTAAAATCTACCCATAACAAGGCATGTCTTCAGGAGAGGCCAATACCATAGCATTGAGCCAATTACCGGAAGTTTGTGCTGATTAGAGACCCAAACTATCAAGAGGGAAAATCTGTTGTTGGGTCCTTGAGCAAGGCTAACTTGTTTAAATCGTCCTGGTTGGGACAAAAGGCTGCAACAATCTGCAACTAGAGTCTGTCTTTAGCCACAGATTGCGTTGTGTTCCATGACAGACCCATGTCCTTTACCTCAATCACGGCTGTCGGTCGCCATGGTCCAGCTCATTGCGTCTTTCCAGCAGGTGTCCATGTGAGTTGTATTTGGGGATCTTTTCTTTCGGCATCCGTTAACATATGACCAACCCAGCATAAAGGGAGTGGCTAAATCTACCACCCTCCTTATTTGGCCAGGTGTTGTTGAAAATCTCAGAAGCAATTACTGTTGAAAGCATCAACCTACCTCTTGTGTCTTGACTACTCTCTAGCACGCAAGTGTCATATAAAAACCGTGACTTTACCTTGCTGTGGTGTAGTCTGTCCTTACTTTTCAGGCCATATGCATTTGAGCTCCACATGGCACAAAGTTTATTGAAAGCACCTCTGGATTTTTCAGTCAGGCCTTGATTCATATTTTGGCTCTGTTGTCACTGCTGTTAGGGCTTTCCTGGTCGGTGAGGTCGTGGACTGGACATACTCGAAAGGCTTTCCATCGAGAGTTATTGAACGTCGTGGTTAATTAATGCACATGACCTTGGTCTGTATGTCGATATGAATATGGGTCAGTTTGGCATGTACTGTATGCAGGCTCTCTAAGACCTGTCCTGAAGGTGGACGTGTTTGGATGATATAGAGTCTGTGTCCTTCATGATGGGACAAGAGGATCAACTGGTAAACACGGCAGCATATACACACATTTTGCTGTACTTCTCATAACAGAATTGAGACCATTGAACATCGATAATAATACTATACATAGGCATTAAGGCACAAGGGGGTGTGGTTTATGGCCAATATACCACAGCTAAGGGCTGTTCTTAGGCATTAAGGCACAAGGGGGTGTGGTTTATGGCCAATATACCACAGCTAAGGGCTGTTCTTAGGCATTAAGGCACAAGGGGGTGTGGTTTATGGCCAATATACCACAGCTAAGGTCTGCTATACCATTGCTTTCTAATGAGCACTCTGAGCTCAAACCGCTCAGTTCAAATCACATAACATATAACAAACAGTCAACCATTATTAAAATACATACTGTGGCCTGTATTCTTGTGCATTGAAGTGGTCTTTATGGAGCTTGAGTAAAAAGCACAACGTTTGCATTAGAAGCTGGCACTGTTGCTGGTGGCATAATTGCTGTTTTCAGAACTCTAAGAAGTGGTGATAGTAAGCCTCTGTCTACTGGCCTTAACTGTCATGCTAAATAGTAATGCAGAGACATTACAGCAGCAGCATTGCACATCTGGCATCAGGGTCATTGGAGCTAGCCCGACATCATGAAGGACATTGATTTTGCCAGGGGGGTACCGGGGGCATGTCCCCCCCAAGAAATATACAGTATAAATGTTTTTAAATACTAATATCTAGTGATTTAGAAAAAGGTATAGACACAAATCTTAATTTTCAGATTAAGCTTAAACTGACCATGCATAGGGTCAATCACTCTGCTACAATCCAGTCAGGCCTTGGGCCATGGTCTTTTGTAATGTATTGAATACCAGTATGACTTTTCATGTATTTAAGTAAAAAACATCTTTCACTCTTATACACCGTAGCCAGCTTTTACTTGCTGACCCTATGATGAAGTCTAAGATTGTGCAAGGAATTCTGTAGCTAGCAAGTATTCTTGGCATTAAAACACTTTTACACAGCCACTACTCAGTGTTATCTAACCAACTGATTAGATAAAACCTGACAGTGCTAGATTTTGACTGATCACATTCACTATAACACATTTATTCACATTTGTACATTATTTTTTGTTTTTATATTTTACTCTAACTCGCATAAACACATTGCCATAGAGAGGTTTTTCACCCAGATGCGCAAGACATCCAGGAACCTTTGTGAAGCAGACTCAACATAAAACGTTTGGAGTTTAAGAGATCACTGGGAGTAGCGAAAATACCGTATTTAAATTCCTCAAAATATAAATGCAAAACCAAGATTCAAGATGTCTTAGGTAGCCGACACTGTGACTACAACTATATGAAAGTGAACACAAAGATATTAAAACATTTTTTTACCAGCAAACATTGTATTCCAAGTACCTTTTCTGGCATAAACGAAAAAGCGTTTTATTAGAATAAAAAAATTAATTTTCTGTGAAATATATATATATACTTTTTTTTAAGTATGTATATATATATATATATATTTATATATATACTTATATTACTTACATACAGTTTCCAAGTTAAAATGACAAGCTTCTTTGCAACTGTCTAACACAAGTGGACTTCCATACAAGAATGTACAAACTGCTTTGTACATAGCCAAGGATCTCATGACAATGGTCGTTAAATAAAGCATGCAGAAAGTGGCGACTAACCTGAAACATATGCTCTGAACATACATCAGAGTAAAACCAGCCCAGAACTATCTTCGTTGTTGACAGCAGAGATTTAAAATGTAATAACAACTATCTGATATAAAACACTGGCATCAATACAGTAACTCAATTATATACAAGACAACAGTATCAAAATATGCACAAACCAAATTTCTACTTCAACAAAGTTTCATACTAAGAAATGTTGAAAAGCAATTCTATTTCTAGCGTCACTGTAGAGTCAGAGTACTACAAACTACTATAGTACAATACTATTTGTATTGAAGACCATAAACCTGCTACTCACCAACATCTTTTTGGTCTACTATAAGTGATTTTATTTTTTGCTTTACGGTTTTGCAATTGAGCTTTTATACAAAATTTATGACATTAATGAAAACCATGCTAAAGTTGGCCAACTGAACTGATCAAAGGGCACTGAAAGATGTGTAAGAACTGCTGTAGGTTAGCAAAGTATTACGGTATTATTATTTTGGCGTCAATACAGTAATGCTATGGTGCCACCTAGAGCATTAATTGAGTACATCTAGACTGACGCTACGCAGCCACCCACAATATCGAGACTCCACTTCCTGCCTGGTGGCTGATCTGGTTGATGCGACCACGCACGCAATCCAATGTGACAAAAACCATTGTTCCATTCTGGACCTGAAATGAAGCTCTCAGCCCCACGCTGGTCCACTCGCTTCCCTCCGGCATCGGCCCTCCAACCTGCTGGGCCAGAAGGACCGGTTTCCCCTCCTCCCGTTCGCCTTCACACCGGAGTAGCGTGACTTTAACCAGGCTGCAGGAGTGTATCAATTTCAGATCCAGCGCCAAGTTGGCTGCTCCGCTCTCTGTGAAGACGAACTCGCGTCCCGGTTCGGCACGGACCTTCCCTGGACGCCCGACCTGCACCTGCGGCACGTTAGGCGTGACCTGGCGAAAGTACAGGGGCTTGTTGCGCACGGCTCCGGAGGGCAAGCCCGTGTGTGCCACAGAGACGGCGATGGCTGAGGAAATGGCGGCGGGGACCCACACCAGGCTGAGAGCACTGATCCCGGAGTCGTCGCCGAAGTACCGGATGTTGCACTGTCCCGGGGAGAGGATCTCAAAGCCCAGGGTGTCTCCGGGACCCACACTGGCAGCGGCCGACAGGGAGATGGACGTGTCGCGGTAGTGGACGCCCGTTTTGAAGGTGCGCGCCAGCTCCACGCTGCTCCCGTTGCGGTTGATGTAGGCCAGGAGATGGAGGCCTTCGGTCATGCACGCCTGGCCCATGGAGTAGAGCGCCTGCTGGAACACGAAGCGCACCGCGCCGCTTTCGGTGAAGCGCACTCCACGCCCGTCATGGGTCAGCCCCACCACGTACGGGTCGGAGGTGGACGTGGTCTTAAAGGCGGGCCGGTAGTTGTTGTGGTAGTGTGCCGACGAGACTGCCTGCGCCATCATGGCAACTGCCCCGGTGTCGTGGGACAGCCAGAGGAGGCTGAGGGGAGGCGCCAGGGGGTCGTGGATGTGCAGGCCGTCACTGGTATGGTTGCAGTGGTGACTGGCACTCCGGAGGAGCAGGGAGAGAATGCTCCCCGGAGCGACTTCTGCCACGCCACTGATCAATGCACTTTGGAGCGACTTGACCTCGCGCTGCTCCACCCTGATCCCGCTTAGGTCCTGCCCCTCGGCCCCGTCGCTGGCGTTGAGCCGCAGACATACCTGGACGAAACTGCGGCAACCGTGGTTAAGGGCCAGGTTCTCGTCAGCCCAGACCAGGCCGTGGTGTCGCAGCACCAGACCGCCATCCTCAGCGGAGAGCAGCTCGCTCTCTCCCCGACCCCGAATGTGGAGATGCATGTCGGGGAAGGCGTGGCCAGGGGCGTGGCTCTTGGCGGGGGGCAGGGTCACATCCCCGGCCCAGGCCAGGGACAGCCTGCTGCTGTCAGTGGAGGAGGGGGTGGAGCAGACAGTGTCACTCATGAAGGTGCAGGGTTTGGCCACTTGCTCCGGCTCACAGTCCTGACAGGCCTGACACTCCTCCATCTCAGAGTTGTAGAAGTAGGCGTGTCCACAAAAGCCTGCGCTGGCCTCTCTCTCAGACAAGCCCTGGCATCTGAATCCACCTGGTTTGCATAGAGACAGTGCGTGACATAAATAGAAAATGTTCAACTCGATTGAATTCAAGAAGTGTGAATGAGGAATTTCTATTTTGTAACATGCATTTTATAAACTGGGTGGTTTAGATCCCGAATGCTGATTAGCCGATAGCCTTGGTATATTAGACTGTATACCATGGGAATGACATCACTTTTTACTGCGTGGTTTATGTTAGTAATCGGTTTAAATAAGCACTAAGGCATCTCGGGGTTTGTGATATATTGCAAATATACAACAGCTAAGTGAAGCGTCATGCCTAAGAACAACTCTTGGCTGTTGTATATTGGCCATATACCACGTCACCTGGTGCCCTTTTGCTTACTCATACAGGTGCACTCTAGAATTTTTGGCACTCTAAGTTAATATGAATTTTGACCTTCCATACGAATCTAAATGTTTTGTGAAAATTATTCTTGTTGTTAAGAAATAATGATTTCATTAAAACATGCCACAGTTATTGGCACCCCTGCATTTAATACTTTGCCCAACCTCCCTTTGCTAAGATACATGTGATGTGTCATCAGATATAATTGTAGGATGAGATCTGAGACATTCCTCCAGATACACTCTCCAGATCCTTCAGAGTCCTTGGTCCTCGTGTGGGGACTCTCCTCTTCAGCTCACAGGCTTTCAATGGGATTTAGTTCAGAGGACTGTGAAGGCCATTGCAAGAGCTTGATCCTATGGTCAGTGAACTATTTTCCTGAGAGGTGAGCATTTGGAGGTATGCTTTGGATCAATGTCCTGCTAACCTATCCAATGATGACCCATTTTTAGACTCCTGGCAGAGACCATGATGCCAGGTCTCTAAACACATTTGCCAGGTTGGTTATTTTCTGCATGACTAATATACGTAAACTTTTTTTTCTTTAACTATTTTTTTAACTTTTTACATAAAACCCACCACAGGTTTTAGTTGCCATAAAGCTCCACTTTAATCTCATGAGACCATATAATCTGGTTCTGATCAAAGTTCCAATGACATTTAAACTCCAGGCACTTACATTTATGGTTTGGAAACAGCAGAGGCTTTCTTCAGGCATCCCTTCCAAATAAGTTGTTGACATGGAGGCGGAGCCTAATTATAGTTTTTGAGACTTGGTGAGATATCATGGAGGTGGAGCCTAAT
>JACXGI010011398.1:0-15112 GCA_016801175.1 Esox masquinongy | reverse complement strand
GCAACTGTGGTCCTTGGACATTGTTATGCCACTTCAACTATCCTTCTCACTGTGCATGGAGGTAAAATACACATGCATACTGTTCCAGGTAAGGACCATCACAGATCCAGTTGTTTTACATCTCTATACTATAGCCCTAACAGTCGAGATGAGTATTTTCAGGCATGCAGCGTTCTTTTGACAGCCATTGGCTGATTTGACAACAACCTCATGTGTCATTTGTGTGTTCTCTGGCCTTGCCAATATTGATGGATGACTACAGGAAATTGTTTGGGTTCATAAGATTTTCTAGGGGTGGCAATGATTGAGACATGCATGTTTTTGAATAAAATAATTGTTTCTTGACAATTTTCTTTTCATTAAACAATTTTCACTCATTTAGTTAAATGTTTGATACATATTTGTTTTGAGTGTAAGATCAAGCTGATGAACAACAATTACATGTTTTCACAGCCTTTTTTGTCAATATTTACCTTTATTGCATCGGTGAAAAACAAATCACTGCAGTATTTATTTTTACCAAACAAGTACCACCCTTCTCACCTGGAGTGTTCAGACATTTCTCCTGTTGCCCACAAAGGTTTGATATTTCAAGGCACTCATCTCTGTCCTGTAATACATGAAATGTGACAAAGCATAAACCTCAGCGGGTCAACTGAGAACCATGACAAAGATCCGCAAGGCTCAGTTTTCTGACAACTGCTGTTCTTCCCCTAGCACCCTCACCTCTATTTTTTTTATACTCTTTTGTGTTGTCATGGTTGCTAACCCCTTCTCACCTGGCATATCCTGTCGGCGTGGACGGAGCACTGGGACACCAGGAAGAAGCCCGGCGGACAGACGGTACACCTCTCGCACCGCGGCGGGCCCGTCCTGAGGTGGCAGTACTCCTCGGCGCCACAGGAGCCGCACGCCAACGCGGGTCGCGCCACTTCCATCACGCTGGCCTCCATGTCAACCTTGTGTATAGCGTAGGCCTGGGTGCTGGGGACCCTGGTCCGGCCTCGGTGGCTCAACACGTGGCTCTCCAGCTCGTCGTGAATGCCCTGGAAGGACACCTGCTTGACACTCTCCAGGAGCAGGCCATACTGTGCCTTGACCTGGGGTCAGACCAAACACACTTTTTTTCCACACGATCGTTTAGTGACGGAAGGTTTGGGCGGGCAATTTTTAATAATGCAAACATTGTTTCAGACCAAGCTCCTTTATCAGAGCAGTGACTTGTCAGTGTTAAGTGTTATCAGATGGTTTCAGGCAGAACTAATAATAGTATTAGAAGAAACAGTTCGACATCTTATAGCTTCCACTTGTTGTCTCGACACACTGCCATCAGACTTTTTTAAAACAATTTTTAACTCTATTACAATGGACCTACAGCAAATAGTTAATAGCTCTCTGCAATCAGGCATTTTCCCAACGTCTCTAAAAACAGCTGCCATTAAGCCCCTATTAAAAAAGAGAACACTGGATGCATCATAATGAACAACTATAGACCTGTATCAAATCTCCCTTTTATAGCCAAGATCATTGAGAAGGTTGTCTTCAATCTGCTCAGCAATTTTGTGACCTCAAGCGAGCTCTTAGACAACTTTCAGTCAGGCTTCTGATCTCACCACAGTACTGAAACGGCCCTGATTAAAGTTTTAAATGATATACGTGTGAATACTGATTCTGATAAAATAACAGTTCTGGTTCTATTAGATCTCAGTGCAGCATTTGGCACTGTAAATAATAGAAAACTTATAGATAGGCTGGAAAATTGGGTAGGACTCTCCCGGACAGTCCTTGATTGGTTCAGATCTTATCTAGATGGCCGGAGTTACTTTGTCTCCATTGGTAATCATGAATCTGATAGGGTGGCTATGACATGCGGAGTTCCACAGGGATCAGTTCTCGGACCGCTTCTGTTCAATCTCTATATGCTACCTCTGGGCCAAATTCTACCGAACAACAACATTAAATACCATAGCTATGCCGATGATACTCAAATATTTATGAATCTTGAACCGTATGACAACCGCTCAATAGACTCTCTGTGTCACTGTGTAGAGCACATAAATACCTGGATGAACCAAAATTGTCTACAATTAAACCAAGATAAAACTGAGATTATTGTGTTTGGCAACAAAAATAAAAGAACAAGTATTAGTAAAGAGCTGGATTCTCGGGCCCTTAAAACCAGGGATCAAGTGCGTAATCTTGGTGTTCTGATAGACTCAGACCTCACATTTAACAGCTATATCAAAGCGGACACCAAAACTTCATTCTATCATCTAAAAAATATAGCCAGAATCAAAGTCTTGGTGTCCCAAAAAGACCAAGAGAAGCTCATCCATGCTTTTATCTCTAGTAGGGTTGACTACTGTAATGGCCTCTGAACTGGACTCCCCAAAAAGACTGTAAAACTGCTGCAGCTCATTCAGAATGCTGCTGCTAGAATGTTAACCAGGACCAAGAGAACAGATCACATCACTCCGGTTCTTAAATCTTTGCATTGGCTTCCAGTCAGTTACAGAATAGATTTCAAAGTGGTGCTTTTAGTTTATAAATCTCTGAATGGTTTAAGACCCGAATACATTTCTGATATGTTTGAAAAATATAAACCGAGCAGGGCTCTTAGATCCATGAACACAGGTCAGCTAGTAGAGCCCAGAGTCCAAACTAAACATGGAGAAGCTGCATTTGGCAGTTATGCTGTACACAACTGAAATAAACTACCAGAAGATCTTAGACGTGCCCCAAACGTATCAATTTTTAAATCCAGGTTAAAAAAACTTCTCTTTTCATGTGCCTATGACTGAGAATTTAAACTTAACCACACTGTTTAGCCTTATAGCTTCCTATGTTTTTATCCCGTTTTTATTCTTTTTATATTTTCTTATTCTATTTTTTATTATTATGATGTTGTTTTGATGTTTTTATTTGAGTATTTGTTTTTATGTTATTGTATTTTTATATTTTTTCTTTTTCTTTGTAAAGCACATTGAATTGCTTCGATGTATGAATTGCGCTATGTAAATAAACTTGCTTGCTTGCTTGCTATATAATCTATTGACTGAAAAGTCTGAAATGTCTTAACCCTTCCAGTGGCATATGATAAACTGCATATGCGTTATTTGTATTAATTATATCTTTAGTCATTCACTAATAATTAATCATTTAATGATGTATATATTTCATAGGTGAAATAGCACTGGAGTAGTCAGGAACAAAGCCAGAGATCTCTGCAACACGATGTCTAATAAATCCTCCCTCTGGCAAAGTTAGACCAGAGTGTTTGAGACATGGTTCCAGACCTGATCCATCTGCTGGTACATCCTGCTCTGCTGCTCCAGTATCTCTCTCTGCTGGCTGGCCAGCGTCCCCTGCTGCTCGCTCAGTCTGTGCTGGAGCTCCCGGATCTCGTCCTGCTGACTCCTCAGGGCCTCCACCAGTTTCTCCTGGCCCTTGGCCAGTCGCAGCTGCAGCACCAGGGCCTCCTCGGAAGGGACCTCGTTGTTGCCTGTTGGAGGGAGAACAGGAGCAGGGTGACTTAAAGATAATGGTTAGGGTTTAGATTAGATTTGTATTAGACATCAATTGTGATCCGAAAAAAGTCCTCTCGAGTGTAGTAGGACAAGCGTGAGTGTGTGTGTTTTGTATACACATACACATACACACACACACACACACACTTGTTTGGCTATACATGTGAGGACTTATTTTGGGAGTACAATTGATTTCAAACAAAAATACAGACAGAAACACATATTTATGGCATCCACATAAGCTTTTCCTTATTATGTGCACACATACACACAAAGTGCACAGTTCCAAGCTGAAAATAAAAACCATCCATCTTTAATTAATTCTGAATGATCAAAGAACTAAAATGTTAATTGATCTGGCTACTAATGATGGTAAATTACATGAGCACTAACTGAGTATGAGTAGTATTCCATATTAAAGTATACATTGTTGATTTATCTTTGTCATAAGAAAAATAGTATGTATAGAGAATAAAAAGTGTCAAATTTGATTGTATTATATTTAACTCTTTAAATAGCTGACACATAATGTTGGCCAAAACTTGTTATTTTTTAATTCACACACACACACACACACACACACACCTGTTTTTATTGTGTTTTATATTTCTGAAACTTTTCAGGTCTAAAAATGTGTCAGTATTTTTTACTTTCCTTATGTTTTATGTTGACCCAAGCAAGAATGGATGCTTCCATACGAGCTCAAAGGAATGTGAATAAATACACAAACATCAACTTAATCAGCTTTACTGAAAAAAATGAGTAGGCTATGGTTTCTTCTAAAAACATAAAAACAAGTTACAAACAAATTACTTTGGGGATCTACATTTAGGATCTTTTGTATGACTGTCAAAAAAAGCTGAACGCCAGATACACATTAACCTGATTTGATGTCACATGTCAACTGTATCCCCAGATGCGATGTATCACGTTCCGTTCCGAAGTCTGGAAGTTCCCCGAGAAACTGCGCCGCTCTGTCACGGACCAAGGGGGTCCGCTGCCCTTTCGCATCTTCCCCGCCATCAGCGAGACAGCCGTCGCCCGGGCACTGCCAGGGCTTCGGCTTCACTCGCATCCTGAGCGGTAGTTTGCATTCGATCCCCTTGCATTCCCGGGGGACACTCTCGGTCCTCGTCGGTCGCGGCTGGGAATCTCGGCAATTCCCTCCCGTACACCCTGGGTGGTACACCTCCGCGGTGATGGTCCTTGGATTTGCTTTCTGCGTGTTGCCTGTGGCCACGCCACTGCGCTGGGGTTGAATGATCGTGTAAGGTACCTGTGGACTCCCGGGCTGAGGGTTACTCTGGGCGTCCTGGTAAAAAGGCTTAGCAAACTGCTGGCGGTCGGCCGCTGAGGGACTGACGTGTAGGGACGCCGCGTCTGTGCGCCGCGGGCAGTGTGGCCCTGTACACGGTCTGGTCCAGTCCTCTGAGCCGAAACAGCGCGTCCCACTGCACATCTCTGCCACACTTTCTGTGGTGCCGACCAACAGCATCAAGCACGGCAAAAACATCGGAGTCATAATCTTCATTTCAAAAGTATCCTCAATATAGACGTGTCCCACGGCCAACGTAAGGTTTTGCCTCTTTCAGCATCCCATCAGGTACTTTTACGTAACCACAGTAACCAAAGGAATAAACTGACAGATACTTAAGTTCTTCAGATTTGCATTGTGTTTCCTTTGGGATTATCCAGAAATGTTCAGTGAAAGCTGCCCTTTTGGATGGACTGCAACCATTAAAAGTGAACTTTCAGCCTTTCTCCTCTCTTCTGAGCGGTCTGGTTGTTTCTGAACCCTCGTTCCTATGGTATGTCTAGGCTACATGTGGCATTCCATGCACTTAATTGGCAACAGGTTTTCTTTCGGTCTTAAATTAACCCATAGCTTTCCCGGACATACCACGTTGCAGAGTCACTCATTTCTATTGACGCTGTGCATGTGGTAGATATTTCAAATACTTGATCTATATATTTTTTTCTCAGACTTCAAGGAAATCCAAGGGTTCATTTATCATGCTTTGGCCCCTGGGGACAGATGGAGAATTATGGGTCTGTCCTAAAAATAGAACTGCTTTACTTCTTCTCAGTAACTGGCAGCTCATTCATTCAATTCCTGTCAAATTCACTATGCAAGCGAAAAAAAGGGCAACAAACGGGTGACAACCCGATGTTACTTTATGATACTTACATTTCCAATGGTAACTCACACTTTTAACAGACAATACAAAACAACGTAGGACTGTATCCTTTTTTTTACTTGTCCAATGTCTTAAATCAATCAATTAAAAGTTACTTCAACATACGGTCATTCATGACAACAGAAGTTGTTAACATTTGACGTACAATAATCATTTGCTATTTATTATTTTACAGCAATCTTATTTTGCATTTATTTAAAACTTTCAAGTTTGTTGTCCATGAGCACTGCTGCAGCATTGAATCAAATCCTGCCTGCTGCTCTTTCAGAAAAACTAAAACATTACAAAACCTTCCACACTTTCCTGCCACATAAGGCACAAAAACGCCTATATATATATATATATAGTACCAGACAAAAGTGGACACATAACCATTCAAGGCAGTTAACCTAAGTTGCTGACCGTAGCAGCTCCCTGTACCTCTCAGGTCACAGGACTGGGGTTAAGTGTGGAAGCCACATCGCACAAGTTGGACCTTGTGTGCAAAGTGACGAATATCTCCCTTTGTCTTACAAAATACACCAGGATGTGTTGAACCGTACCTTATGTTAGGAGAATTGGGAGTGCTTGTTGTTTTCGTGTAGGCCTAGAGTTGTGGATGGAATAGTGGTGTTCAAGTGGCCGACTGGCTCCAAGGATTGCCTTTTTTTTTTAAACCTCTGCCAATTGGTAACCCTTAACCAAACCAATTTGAGGAAATATCTAAACGCAGGCCAGCTGACAGTCTTGCCTGGGCCTGGGACGAGATAATCTTAGATGGGCCCTTTAATGTCAACCCAATGTCAGTTCTGGGCCCCCCCCTACCCTGGGCCCGGGACAACAGACCCATTTGTCCCCCCCCTATCGGCGGGCCTGCCTAAACGTAACCGTCAATTAGTTTCTGTTTTTTAACCCTATTCCTGACCGTAACCACAACCTTTTAAGTTTTCAGAGTTTGGTTGATAGGTAAAATACAGTACAGCTAGATTAAAAGGTCCATTCTGGCTGCAAATTTGGCACTAGGTTGTATTCTACTCTAAGATTGCATTGCAAATTCCATGCCAAATTTAATTAGTGACAAACTTAAGTACTTTTTCAAAAAATAGGTTTTTACAATTGCTCGGTTGGCAGGGGGAATGGCCGTGTTAGCATTGTCTGTTTTAAAGTGTGCAGGGATGGACTTTAAAACACAAATGTAAGGAATGGCAAGATGAAAATTTCAAGACTGGCCCTCTTTAATGTATATAACCTCCACTGTTGAAATTTCCCTGATCTTCCTCCTCCCATGTGGCTTTGGTTAAAGCGCGAGCCACCATTTGAAACTCAACCACGGTTGAAAGTTTCCCTTTGCTTTCTTATTTTTTTCATGACAAATATCTCAGGCTTTAATAATGGAGCCCCCACAAGCACACACTCAGCTCTGATGACTGTGGAGCCTGAAGGGGACCGCATGTTTTATATGGGTTTCATTCAGCCTAATTAGGAATTACTGTCAGGACCCCAGCAAACACCGAATGTCCCAAAGACTTCCAGGGGACCATGGAAGTTCTGATGTGAGGAAGGTGTGACGGTCACCTGCAAATCTGGGGGCGTTCCTTTTAATGCTTCTTAACATTTTCACGTAGCTATGTTGAGACAGAGACAGACGAATGAACAAGTTGTTCTTCTGTCTTGTTTTATTCCATTGGTACAGTAGTCAATTCACAATGTAGACCTGTTAAGCAGACTGGAAATTTTTTTTTCCCAATGGTAAACAGACTATGTCATAGGTATCAGAGAAAGGATCTCTTCCTTCATTCATTCAGTGACTTACAGTCCCATGTAGATTTAAAGGATGAGACAAGAAGAGGAAGCCACTTCGCAGTTAGATGCAAAACAAGCCTGAGTCATACGACGGTGAGAATGTCAACTTCCGCATGAACAGGAAATACAGACGTTATCAGTTGGTCGCAGTATTCACACCATTTCCATTTGAAGCCGCACATGTGCAAGTTCTTCTCTAAGACAAAAGAACTACAGATACGATCTTAAAAATTATTAAAGTAATCCAGGAAATTAATAAACAGCAAAGGTAAGCGCTCTAATGGTCTTTTGACAGAAAATGACATTAATGTGACATTAATGACATCTGTGTATAGACGCTCAGAAATACATTTCTTTACGTTTAGGTTTTTTATTACAAGAAAAAATAAGGTGTTGTATTAAGTTTGTTCTTATTTGGCATTGTGTTATTAAATGTAATGATTTTGTTAGATCATTCTTTAAGAGAAGCTGTACAGTGATATACAACACTCACTAAATGGTCCCATGTCACAAAAGTCTGATTTCCATGAGGTACCACTCTGAGGTAAATGTATGCAGTCCATTATCAAAACTCCTTTGGTTTAGAATGTGTCCTAACTACAAAAAAATAATAATGAAAACATATGAAACCCATTGCTAAGTGGAGAGTTAAATACAACTGACAGTAGTTAAAGGGTTCATCAGGGAATTTTACTTCCATTCTGGACCCTTAAATCAATTCGATTGCCCCCATTAAAGTGAGTAGATGTCTGTCTTTCTTCAGAAGGATCCAGTAATTGCATATGCGTCTAATTAAAAAACATAGGAACCATCTGACCACAAAAAACATTCAACATCTGTAGCCTGCAGTAACTCTCCAGAAGTAGTGTGTCTCTCTGCACACTAAATCATTGTAAATAATAAGGTGTTGGCTTTCTGTCTGTTTGTGAGTCCTTCAGTTTGTCATCATATGTGTGAGTTGACACAGAATGTGTCCACAAACCACAGTGGCAGCGGAAAGCAACTTCTTCGCTACAAGAGTGTGATGTGCGATGTCTTCTAGGTCTGGGCATGTTTTAAATTAGTTGTTAGGCCAATGGATGGCTGAGTAGATGGATGGAAATGTTGTCGAAAGGGGAATGCTGAAGTACCTTAAAATTTAGTCTTGCATCACACCAGACACTTCTGTCCCAAGCTGTGTGCAATTTTCTAAGGACAGGGTTACAGAATAGGTAGAAAAAGACAAGTCGGGTGTCTCCTAACCCACCGACATGTCACATTGCCAAATTGCGTTATTTCCCCCCAGACAATAAAAGGTGCACAAGAATTAGGAAGCCACAAACATCTTTGTTTACATCAAGCATTTTTTACTTTCATATGGAAACAACAATTCACATTCCCACCCGCACTTTTTCACATCTCTCCTTACACATTAATGGATGATCTGTCAACACAGCGGCAGAAACGGAACAGCGTTTAACTGTGCCGGCATAAGCCATGTTGGCCGACCAAGAACCATGACAGACAGAGCTGCTTGCAAACCAGAACTTCTAATCTGGGCCGCAAACTAAGCAACAACATTTGGTTAGTTCAAAAGTTCCCTCCTTGTGGATCTTCTCTGTGTCTCGGCATGTGATATCCTTATGTACACCTACGAAACTCGGAAAGACGGTCCAGTTTGCCAGAGCTGCTAGGCTTGTACTGGTGCAGTTTTTAGCTGGCTCTCTCTTCTCCGTATGGACCAATTCAGTTGCCTAACGTAAAAACACACAGGTCTCCTCCAAAAGTCTTTGCTTATGACTCAGTGCATCTCTCATCTGACAACCTCACGTATCAAACCATTTATATTTGAGTAATTTAGCACACTCTTACTGTTGAGTCCTGAGCGACTTCACAGTAATGAGTGCATACAGTATGAACTGGGCTCTGTGTGGCATGTTTGAAGTCTTGTGCATAGCTCTTTGTCTAAAATGGCTGCTTGTCCTCTGTAACAGATGGAGGATATAGACGCCATGTTCTCTGACCTGTTGGGAGAGATGGACATGCTAACACAGGTAAGTTCCAGTGATTCGTATAATATTAATATTACCTACATCTACAGTACCTACAAAATGAGTTTATGGGCCAAGATTTGTGGTTTTCTTGAAACATCTGTTAAATGCTGTGCCTCTACTAACTTTAGCCAATGCTAGCAAAACATGTATGCTTTCTTTTTCACGCACATAGTTGAATTTAGGCATATGTTCACACCTCCGCAATACTTGCATTGCTAGTGTTAATTACATATTCTAATTTATTCTAATGGCTATTTGCAGATATGAGAACCATGTTTTACACATTCTTTTATATACTTTCAGGGTTAAGTTGTAAAATTGTAAAATTTACTTTTAAAGTATGTTCGTTTTGACGAACCCAGAATTAACAAAAGTCTCACATGGATGTCATTTTGACCTTTAAACATTTGATTGAAACAATGGAGGACTGCTCCTTCTGGTAATTGCCCATGTAGCCAATCAGGTGCCTTCAAGGACTTTCAATAGCAATTACATAGCGCCAGAAAACGTGGGTTTCTATACACGACCACAGCTGGTAAGTTCTCACTAGGATTAACTTTAATTCATAAAATACACTTCCCATGATTCATCAGACACTATCTAGCAGATGTCGCTCAGCAGTGGTCTTTGAGTAGTTTTTAATTCAACCATTAACCACGTAGTGATGTGAATTAGGCACTACAGATTAAAGTGTAATTCAGGCCAATTCAAAGAAGATGTTGAATATTTTACATAGTCACTGCTGAATGAATCAAACAAAGTTAGGTGAATAACAAGAGTTACAGCATCTGGTGTGTTTTGAGGAATGGACTCAGGCCATTGATTAGCAAAATGGAAAGGTGTTTTCTTCCTCAAAGATGCATAATATCTGTTTTGTAATAACCGAGTAATAGTTAAAAAAAACATTATTGGAATCCCGCCTTAATGTTACATTTCCCTGCACCTTTTATGTAGTGTATGGGTCCGGAAAGAACTGTAGTCCATGGCTTTGTATATTGTAAACAAACACAAACACTTCAGCTAAATGAAGCCGTTGTTCGCTAACAATAAATGAACTTGGTAGGGGAAAAAGGGAATAAAAATAATAGGATGCCAGGTTTTATGTGGCAATACCAGCACCGGTTTTTAAGCTGTGGGTTTAAGCTGTGTTGATATATTTGGCCTACGTTTATCAGTGGTTGTTTAAAGAAACCAAGCTATGGATTATTTTCTCTCAGGCTAGGCTGCGGTACCAGCTAACATATATTTGTGAATTGCGGAACTTCCCCTTTAATTAATGCAGCTCATTGGACGGTAGTGTTCTTTAACGCCAGTCGGAATCACGTACAAATCCTGAATTATGGAATGGCTGTTTTTGTCAACTAAACCGATACTGAGCAGTCATCCCTGTCTAATTTATAAATCAAGTATAGCCACGATCAGATCATTTCCACCGTGTGGCACAGAGGCCTGACATGCTCCAGGGTCCATCCATGGTGCCCCACCGCCTGACCCCAGGGGGTTTAAGGTTTCGTCTGGCAAACATTTGTCCATCAAAACGCACGTTTCTGGTTCAGCGGTGTGCCAGAGGAGATCGTACACGGGTCGACGGGTCGCCCCCGCTTCTGTAGTTTGTGATAAATGATTAGCTTGTGGTAGCCTGCTGGGAAACATTATGGCACAGCTGTAATAATCAGTTCCCCTTTGACATCCCATAATCACCACAATGCAGAGGTTCTCTTTCATCTTTATAACAGAAAGAACATACAAATGCCGCTAATGTTTATGAAGTAACTCCGATCTGGAATAATGTTATGTGAAACATTCAGTCCCCCATCTGTTCCTGTCCTACAGTGTCTTCATCTGAAACACATTTTTTTCAACAGAGTCTTGGGCCTGAAATGGAGCCCTCAGAAATGCCCTCCGTCTCACAGAGAGAAAACCACTTCTCAATCGGTTTCACAGATTTTAACGGTGAGAAACTAGTGCAACCTTCCCCCGAGTGAACTGTGAAAATCTTATCTTTACATCTTTACCGTTAACGCATACCGATGAAAAAAATCGAAAATGCCTTGTCCTGCTTACCAGCAGCGATGTCATCATGCACATTCGACAGGGAAACGAGGGAGAATGTCGAATTTGTTCCTGTATGGAGAAGTGGTAGTGCCATCGCATCTTACCCACATCCCTACATGATTACTTGAAACGTTTAATTTCCCATCATCCTGTCCGTCAGAATCTTTAAATGAGCTTGAGGATCATGACCTGGATGCCCTGATGGCTGACCTGGGGTCAGATTTGGCAGAGTCGGAGAAGACGGCGAGGACAGGACACGTTCACACAGAGCAGCACATGCCTGGCTACACAGACGTCCCGACACCCATCTGCCTGTCCCAAATGTCTTCGCTGACATCCTCCTCATCCTCACTTCCTCCTGAACCACCCAAACCACCGCTGCCGGTAACCTCATGCCACAGAAATACTGTACTGGGTGACTGACTGGGGTTAGAGCGGGGGTTTCCTTTACCACCAGAATGTGTTAGCCGTCTGAGCTAAATTGTGGGCATAGGCCAGGGGAGCTAATGCAATCCGTTAGGTCTAAGATGAGATTTATAGAACATTAGACCCTAAAACTGCATTTTTTTAAATTTCTGAATCAACGTATCACCTTTGTGTTCATGTGGCTTGTTGCCAACAGTAACAGCAAATGGTAACATTAAAAACAGCATATTTTCTCTTTCAATCAATTTGTTTTTTTTCAGGGAGAGGCTGAAGCAAATTCCAAAGAAGACAAAATCAAGCTGGCTCTAGAGAAGCTAAAGGAGGCTAAAGTAAAGAAGGTAGATAGGCTTTGTTTCACCGCACCAGCTACAGTATAGCTGCTACATGTTGAGTTGAGCGACCGCACAGACATCATGGACAACTCCTTTGGAGTTGGAGAAAAACGGTGCATGTAAATCACTGCAGTAGTCACCGTTTTTGTGCTCGTTGTCATCGAAATATAACGTCAACCTTTTGAGACGGTCGAGCTGCTATTGAGTACGTGTGTCACATGCTTGACCACCCCGGTGGTTATTGTTAGCTGTCCCCCTCCCATGGCCTCCTGCCCTGCACCCAGTTAGGGGACCTAACCCAACGGCTCTTCCTCACAGCTGGTGGTCAGGGTCATGATGAGCGATGGTAGCTCCAAGACGCTGATGGTGGACGAGCGGCAGACGGTGAGCGACGTGCTGAACGATTTGTTTGAGAAGACCCACTGCGACCGCAGCTGTGTGGACTGGAGCCTGTGTGAGACCAACCCGGAGCTACAGACGGGTATGACTCACACAGAGTCACAGACACACACAGACACACACACGTCTGGGCAGGTACAGACACAAACACACAAGGCCTAGTCCTAGACTATTTTTTTTTTCAATGTTTAGCCCACGACTAGGCTTACTTTGTGTCCGTTACCTTTTAAATTTTTTAGTCATTTAACTGACACCTTTATCCAGAGAGACTTACAGTAGTGAGCGCATACATTTACAACCTGGTCTCCCATGGGAATTGAACACACAAACTCTGGCATCGCAAGCACCATACTCTGACCATTGAGCTACAAGTGTCCGTGAAACCGGGCCATAGTCAACCTGAAGTTAAAAATAAGTCAGGCTTGTTTGAGCCTTGCTTGAGTATCATTTGGACTGGGTTTGCACATATTGGACCATTCCATTGGCTCAACAGCCACTAGAGTGGCTCTAACAAATCAGCATGATTCGGGATATGCTGTTACAGTAAGTAACGAATACATAACATTGTCGTTTCGTAAAGCAACAAAGCTCCTCTTTTGCTGTGATTGCAGAAAGGGAGTTTGAAGACCATGAATATCTAGTGGAGCCGCTTTCTGCGTGGACGCGAGACAGCGAAAACAAAATCCTTTTCCTTTTGAGACCCAACAAATATGTACTATTCAGAGAACCCCAGGTAAGTAAATTAGAGACTTGGGAGGTATTCCTGAAGCATCACATGAAGGAAAATAGACTTTAACAGGGAGAAAATACCCAGACTTCTCCAATTAGAACATTTATTTTAGTTGCTAAAAGTTTTTAAACGTTTACAGTTATATGCCCTGATGAACATGACCAGAGTTTTCAAAAAACAGTGCAGTGGAAGGTCCAACACGGAACAACAAACCAGCCCATTGTTGCCTGTTTGCCAGAATTGTCTCTACGCTTTTAAAAATACATTTTTCATTAATAATGAGTTAATCAACTGGCATCCAGGCTTTTGTTTTAGTTCCATTGTTAATATTCCTTTGCTGATATTCCCTTCACTGTCGTGTGACCTCAACTTCAAGATATTCTACCTGTGGAAGAAAGACAAACGATTTTTGAACGACATAAAAGATAACCAGAAGGAACTTCTGCTGAAGGTGAGTTATCACAAAACGCATATATACGGCAGTATGCTCCGTGGCCCTGATTAGTTGAAGGATATTTCCTTGCTGAGTGAATCCGGTGCCGCCACTCCCCCAGCAACACTTCCGTACACCTGATTATCAACTTCTGAATGCAGGAACATTTTGAGGGACCTTCTGTTATCGTCCCAGACCTGGAGGGCCTTCTGTACCTCAGAGAGGATGGGAAGAAAACATGGAAACGCCGCTACTTCCTGCTCAGGGCTTCTGGGATATATTATGTTCCTAAAGGAAAGACGAAGGTACAGGAAATGCCATAATTGTCGGGAAATTTGTCGTGCACCAATCCAGTAGGTGTCTTGTGCCATACAACGTTTAAAGACCAGGTGTAGGAAGTACATGTATGTATATGGAATGGAGGTTAACAGAATGAGAAGATGTCATTATTCTCTTTGAGCTATGGCAGGTATTCCTCTGTAATGAGGCCATGTTTTTCCTCTTGGCAGACATCCAGCGACCTGGCGTGCTTCGTTCAGTTCGACAAAGTCAACATCTACACCACCGTTGATTACAGACGGAAATACAAAGCACCAACAGATTTCTGCTTTGTCCTCAAGGTAAGCCATTCATCTTGATGGAAAGAATAGTGTGATCTTTATTCATTTGTGACCGTGGACATTTTTCCTACCTTAGGTAACAGATGAAGAAACACACACACACACACACACACGCACATGTTTACTTATCTATCTAAATGGGAACACCAAAGTTGACTGCCTGTAAATAAAATCTTAATTTTACTAATCCCAACCCTCATAACTTAAGATTTATGCATAAACTTAATAAAGCCCTAATATCTAATTCCAACTCAAACTGGTAATGCATAACCCTAATCCTAATTCTAACCCTAACTGGTAATGCATAACCCTAATCCTAATTCCAACCCTAACTGGTAATAATAACCCTAATCCTAATTCCAACCCTCACTGGTAATCATCATCATCATCATCATCCGCTTATCCGGTATCGGGTCGCGGGGGCAGCAGCTCCAGCAGGGGACCCCAAACTTCCCTTTCCCGAGCGACATTTGCCAGCTCTGACTGGGGGATCCCGAGGCGTTCCCAGGCCAGTGTCGAAATATAATCTCTCCACCTAGTCCTGGGCCTACCCCGAGGTCTCCTCCCAGCTGGACGT